>CAEFZX010013370.1:0-26774 GCA_903066825.1 Alfaro cultratus | reverse complement strand
GTGTGTGTGTGTGTGTGTGTGTGTGTGTGTGTGTGTGTGTGTGTGTGTGTGTGTGTGTGTGTGTGTGTGTGTATGGAACTGAGCCAGGGACTGCAGTGCTTGGCGACAGTGACTGATACTCCTTTGCCATTCTCCACGCTCCCCTTCTTTAACACACATCATCACACACACACACACACACACACACACACACACACACACACACACACAAACACACACGCCGCATGACTGATATGTGCCCTTTTTATACCCACACCTTTATGTAGAAAGCCTACTTTTAACATCAACATGACTATTACTTAGTGCAGGCAATGATTTTGCTCTTTGAGCCAAAGTACATTGTTTTGCCATTTACCAAACACTAATCTTAATTTAAAAACATCAAAATGTTTGACTTTTAGTCCCTGATATGTTGGATATTTACTAGTCTGAGCCCAATAAACCTATTTTCTGTCTAAAGCCTAATGGATTAAATTGCATGAGCGCTATGTTTATTATGAGTCCAGATGGGATACTAATGTGCACAGAGAATTAGTTCAGTTTACAGATTTTGTGGTTAGAGATAATCCCAATGAGCTGCCAGCTTGTTGGACAGAAAACAGCGGTGTGTTTAAAAGAGATTTCAGGATAATTGTCTGCCATTTTGTTTTTAAATTATTTTCAGCCGATATCAGAGGCATTTGGATATATTAACTTGTATAGAGATGAACCAACCTTTTTATCTCTAGAGACTTTTTGCTTTCCTTATCTCTTCAGATAGATGAATTTTATGATCAGAAAAAATATATGTGTGTGTAATCTTAACATGGTAATGTTACTATTATTTTTGTATTAAGGTCATTAAGGCCAACATTGAACTCTTTTACATGACAAAAAAATAGAGATTATTGAGGTCAAACATTCCATTTTGCTTTTGTCAAACTAATTCATAAAATAATCAGATCATTACTAAAGTTCATTATGCCAGTACTGTGAATTGCTTAGATTGAGTGTGACTGGGGAGAGGGAGGTGTGTATTACCAGTGTGTAGCTTTTACAATTTGATCTTATATGACTGAGTGATAGGAAATGTCAGCAAATCCAACTTCTGGTGAGATTTTGCTCTTCATAGTTTGTCTATTTTAAGCAAATTCTAAGAATTCAAGTTGGGATCAGAAGCTTTTAATTTATAATGACAGTCAGTTGTACTTACATTCTCAATCCCATGAGTGGTTAAGAGAACAATGTTACAATTTTGCCACTCTAAGGGGAAGACATGGAGAAGTACAGTAATATAAGTGCATGAGCTCTACTGTATAAAATATGAGAATGACTACTAGTGGTCGGCACACTTCCACTAATGCGCAAATAGTGAAGATAATCTTTCACTTAGCACTTAGTGTTTTTTGCTAACTTTCAAAACAATTCTCCTAAATTATGTTTTTCTGGATAAATTCTAAAGAGCTAATATACTTGGCTATTTTGTAAACTTTCAGGTGAATAAAGTTTGACATCTGTGTTGAAGTTTTGCTCATCGACTGTTAAGAATTTGTCAAGTCATTACACATTTTATTCATACTCTTATTTTGAAGTAGGGGAAGACTGTTTAGGCTTCAATTCTGTTTCCTCTCATCATGTTCTCGATTCACGATGCTCCATACGCCATCCTCCACACTTTTAAACTGAAGCCCTACTGCTGTCAACTATAAAACTGAAACCACAAGGGAAAGGTCTATTCCAAAGAATCACTTCCGGAAGTTCACCTGTACAGGCAGGTGTGAAATAAAAAAATTTATTCTGTTGAGGGGGATATAATATGTTGTTAGCACCTAGTGCTAAGGTGCTATCATCAATTTAGCACCTTAGCACTAGCTTCTGCTAAATACAGTTTTGGTGTAGTGCTTAGCAGCATTAGCAGAACTAATGTCTATGATTAGTTATTTAGGGTTAGTGTAACTAACTTTATGTTTACCAGTTCCCACCACTGATGACTCCTAACTTGAGTAAACAGAAACTATCATAGAAAGTATTTTTAGTTCTTTTGGTTTCTACTTGTCCACTCAACTCTCCCAACTTCAGACTGAGTGCACTCTCTGACATGGCAGTCAACTGGTCGTAAGTTTTTATCGAATGACCTTCTGCTGACACCATTATATCACCACATCCATCCATCTCATCTGTCCCATATCGCCCATGTAAGGCCCAGGGGAGGTCAGGACTGCTGAACAGGAACAACCCTTCATTCATGACTAAGGAAATCCCCCAAGACACTTGCTCCTGTTCACATAGACAAATGAGTGAGGCCGGATGTTTTACAATATGCGGGGTATATAGTATACAGTATGTACTGTAGCTGCACGGATGCAGCATAGTCATACATTTCACTGACAAGTGATGCCTCCCAGCTGTCTTTCCATCTTTTTTCTTTATTTTTGTAGGAACATGACTCTGCCTTTCTTTAGTACAGTAAAATTCAAGGTCCAAAATTCAGTAGGAAAATAGGCTACAGATAAAAAAAGAAAGGTTAACTGCGGTGTTCTTGTCATGGAAGAAAAATGGCTGAAGCAGAGGGAGAGATGGAGCTTAGGATATGAGCTCTTGGGGAAACTGGTAAAGAGATAGAAACTATGGATGAATCAACAAAGGGAATCCATTCAGACCAGACATGTGCTGCTATCAAGATGCAGCCACAATGCACCAGTCAATTTCGCCCAAACCACAGTTACAGTGAATAGAAGATGCCGTGTTTGAGATATGGAGCTGTGAGGTGTCCCAGCAGCTCAGCAGGGGACAACACACACAAAGGCAGGCCTCTCTCACGCTGTTATGAGTTTGAATATCCTCTCTCCGGTGGCATTCATTTTTCCAGTCTCAATAGGAGGTGAAACAAGCTTAGGCTTACTGCTTAATAGTTTTTTTTTCAACCTCTTCTGCTCATTTTGGACACAAAGAGAGATAAAAGATTAAGGTAACATATACACAAATGGAAGCTATTTGTGTATAGCTTCTACAAAGGAAACAAAGAAATAAAGTATGGTCCGTCTCACATCTGTGGCCATCATTAGCAGTGAGATAGAACACTCCAGGGAGACTTGGCGAACTTTGTGTTAATGTTTGTGTTAATGTTTCCAGAACCGAAGCAAAGCCAGAACTTGCTGCTGCAACATAGCAAGCAATCTTTGCAGTTACAAGAACCATTCATTCAGCTTAGACTTGGCATAGAGACAGGATGAGATAAATCATAGGAAGATCTAACATTACATAACTCAAAACTCGGCCGAACTCCTAATTTAATCTTGTACAATAAGACAAACTTGGTATGTAATGCTTTGTTGTTGTGGATTCAAAGTTTGACAAATGTTGTAAAGCTGCTGGGGCTATTTAGTCTATTAGGTTTGCATCTGTCCAGCTTATTTTGCAAATTAATTGTCTGCTAGTCCGTTTTCTGCTCCTTAGTATATTGACTCATGAGCATATGGTGCATCCTCTATGTGGACTGGGGTGATTTAGAGTTTAGCCTGTGATGTTAATGATACCCTATGATCATTAAAACCACTGACATGTGAAATGACCAACCCTCTTCACCTCATTTCAATCTAACATTGTGCTGGGAAGTATTAGGACTTAAGAGCAATATTACTTTAACAAGTACGTCCCAGATAAATGCTGCTGCACACCAAACAACCTGCTTGTGAAAAGAATGCAACAGCATCATGCCAATGCAACACAAAAAAACAGACAAAAAACACTAACAGTCACACCACTACATACAGTAAATGAGTTTAATAATTTGTATTCTGATGATCTTTTTTTTTTTAACAACAAGAGTCATCATAATCCATTTTCTTTATGGCTTTGGTTGTGTATGGATTTTGTTACCTTTATATTTATCGTTTTTGGTTGTTGTGTATTTATTTTATTTTCCACTTCCAGTGTGAAGTGTTTAGTGTTTAATTTAATTGATATTTGTGAGGGTGAACTTGCATTATTATAACATTATCAATATATTACCTGAAAATGTTCTCAAGACAACAATATTATTGTGTATCGCACTAATTCATGGGACAACCTACTGTACAGCAAAGTCATAGCCTTGACCCATGTACCATGGTTACTGAATTTACAAGAACGTTTTATCAGATGCCGTAGCAATGACCACAGATTACTTTTACTTAATCCCATGTTACAATATGCATATGCTCTGTGTGCACTGATGAAGATTCACTGACCTCAGCACCCAAAATGCTTTAGGAAGCTGACATGGTATGAGGAATGTGGGCCTGTTTTTCAATATATTGATAATAATATTTTTTTTGAGCATGGAAACCCTAGAAATTTATAGGTTGACTATAAAGATTTTAACTCTCAGCCCAGAATAAATAGGTGATCAATGCTTACATAAAAAAGTAAAAATGAGAAGACTTTAGAGCAAAAGTATTTTCCTATGTCCTCATGCTGTAAGACAACAAAGGTTTTACACTGAAAGTCCCAATATAAACAAACAGTATATAACATGAGCATATCTCAAATCATTCACTAACTGCATCAACATAGCAGGACTTGATGTTTCATGAAATCTTAATTTGTTTATGTTTAAGCTAAAATTTCATACATTTTCAGTTCATTAGGAAAGAAAAGAAATGGAACAAAATATTCTTTTAGTAAAATGCATGACAGATAACACAAAGAAACACATTAATACGGCTTAAAAATTCTATAGAATTTATTAGATGAGATGGAACAAGCCAAGTCAACAGAGGCCTAATTATTGGACCTTCAAAGGGAACAGAGATTGGCTGCAAAAAAAAAAATAAATAAATAAAAGAAAGAAAAACAATGCAAGATGAACATGAGGGAAACACGTCATGCCAGGTAAGTAAGTTAAATATTCAGGTAGATCAATGGAGATCAGACTCACTTTAAACCAATCAACACTAAAAAGTAAGAAATGGACTCTGCACTTAACATTTCAAAACAGGTGATGTTTGATAGTTTTATTAATGCAAATCTCCTGTTTATAAGAAATGGCAAAGTTTTCAGATTCAGGATTATTTTTTTTATAATCCCCAAAAACAATCTTGATCTATTTTGAATAAAGAAACAGGGTAGAGAGAAAGTTTGCCTAGTATAGTCCACGCAGGGGTCCCCAACGTCGGTCCTCGAGGGCACGCATAGTCGTAGAACTACATGTTTTAGTTCTCTCCCTGGTTTAATGCACCTGGATCAAATGATGGCTCATTAGAGGCCTAAGAAGAACACCGACATGCTGAAAAGGTTGTTGGTACGACCAGGGGAGAACTAAAACATGCAGGATGCCGGCCCTCGAGGACCGACGTTGGGGACCCCTGCATAACTGTAAGTACAAAAAAATCTTTTGCTAATCCTTTTTGCATTAATCCAGTCCACTACATAATCCCTTGGGGTCATTTTGTTTAATGAAAATATAAAAAAATTAAAACCCTTTAAAAAAATACAACTGAAAATACATTGCTGCTTTTTGTTTTATATAAGAGCAAGGCATTTTCTGTAGGGTAACAAAATAGTGGGTTTTCTGTCATTTGGTTTCTTTTACAATGCTACTTTTTTAATGACCTGAAAGTATTTTTGTTACTCAGATGTGTGATGGAGATTACTGTCTGATACAACATTAAACTGCCAGCAGGTTCAGCTCTGTACACACCCACCTGGGGATGAAAACAGGCCACAACAAGGGAATCTGAGTTGATCAAAGCTTGTGTCATTTGGTTGCCGATGTGACTGATGTTCCCACTGCTGCAGCCCCAGTTCAATGTGAAGCAGTCAGCAGGTTGCTAATCCCCCTCTGTTCTTCCTGGATGTGTGTATTGTCGAGCGTTTAACAAACCACTCCTATCTGTTTTTTTGGGCTTCCCTCCATGAGTTATAACGCCTTTTCAACAAGGAGTCGTTAATCCGATTTGTATATGTGGGAATTGCTGACTGGACCGCAACTTGTCCTGCAATCAATAGTTAGAAGTTTTTTTTTATTTTTTATGAATAGCTTATCGATAATCAATACCAAGTAATAGTCAGAAGGCTCAAAAAGATATGAGCAGCTTTTAGGTCTTGCTGATTAAATAGTGATTTGTTTTACTCAAATATCTGTTCTATTTATAAAATTTCTTCAAACATTGCCACATTGTTTAAATTATTTGAGAAACACATAAGAATTAGAAACCATTTTACCTCTGTTTGTGTGTGACACATTAAAATAGATTATTTTAAAATAAGAAACTTTGTATGTAACAATAACACATAAAAAAGTTGCTACATAAGCTATAGGAATCAGCTCTAACCAACAACATATATAATAATCAGATCCAGAAAAGATGACTTACAAACTATTCCCTTGGCAAAGGTCACTATCCGCACTGTTAAAAACACTGCATATATACATTAAACAGAAGTTTGAACTATACAAATGTTTCGCTTCTCTCGTCACTCAAAACATTTGATAAAGTTCCATCAAGTATAAGACTGGTGGTTTGATATATTTGAAATATGCATAAAATGCTCAGCAGTTCACCAAAAGTTTATTTTTGTTTAATGTCTAACAAAACCAAAAACATTTTATGTATTCATGCAGGAAAGGTTACGTGTTCCAGCTTTTTTGAGACAAAATATTTCTTTGTGTCAGCTTTGTGATGTTTGAGTTTTCAAATCTGGGATCTTTCAACTGAACATTTAAAAGCATCTTAAACTATTACTCTTATCTTATAACTCCTAACTCAGTCATAACCCATTATAAGGTTATTTACCTAAATTCCCTCAAGCAATTTCAGATTGCATAATAAGCACATTGTTACCGAGTCTGATGAACTCTTTTCTTTCAAAATGTTTGTAAATGATTACAAATTAAATCAAGTTGTGATCAAAGTGTTATTTGTCATCATTAGTTAAATGTTGGGATGCACTCCAACTGTGATTAAAATATTTTTTATCTTATGACAGTCTCAGGTGTGAAAGCCAGATTGCAAATAAATTGGCACCTGCAAACAAGAAGCTTATATACTCTGCATTTATTTTAGAGCAACATAAAAGCTGAGGGAGCTTATCTACATGTTTATTTCTATTGGTAAACAATATTATTTTTTATTAGAAGAACATTTTGTTAGGCATCATCATTGAAATATACAAATTAGAACATAGTTATTAGAATCGTAATCTTTCTGAAAAGATTTTAGGAAAAAGCAGAAGAAAGTTGTGTTTGTTTCCATTAAAAAGCTTAAAGAATAAAGATGTAAAGATGACTTGAGAGTTATGAGAAAACAACTTGATTGTCATATCTGATGTTTCAGGGTGCAAGCATTCTGGGGTATATGATTAACTTCTCTGTTTTTATTTTTCCAAGAACATTTCAGGAATTTCTCTGATCAGCTTGGTGTGATTGTTAGGCTTTTTTCTCTTGTTTAAAGGCTTGTGGCTGTGCAACAAACTGAGACCATCCGTGAATTTCAGTGGTTTTTGTTCACATTCCACCCCTGCATGCTTAATGAATACAGAGTATCCCACTCTGTGTGGGCGCATGTCTGTGGTTGCATTCTGAATACCGAGAATTAATCACTGTATTCTTAAGGAGTGTGTGCATGCGTTAAGTATCTGTCTGTTTGTCCTTGAGTTTGATTCTGAATCCAGATTAAGTTAGGTAGTGACTAATGGTGTGGCCATTGTTGGCTATCCACCCAACTTCTTCCTAGCCTGTCTGACTGATGGGAGGGAAACACACTCCTGCTGAATAAAACATGAATTCAGATCACTGTCAACACACACAAGCCACACAGGCAGGATGACATGACAGATGTGTGTGTGTTAGAGGCAGTAACAGCTCCTTCATGAGTTTACATCAGACACATCAGTTATTTTTGGCACAAGATGTTTATATTTGTGTCTTTCTTCTTCTTTTTTTGCAAAAATTAATTCAATCTTTTTTATCAGCGGCTAACAAATTTGACAAACTCTCTTCTTACTTTCATTGCAATGACAATTTTGGCCTTTGATATGTACAGTGGATATCACAATTGTAGATAAAGAGAAAAATGAAAGAATGATAGAATAGAAGAAAAGTTATGGCTCTGAATTTGGTTCTTAAAATTCAGTAAGTACAACACTTTGGTATTCACAAAATATAACAAGAATTTATATTAAGTGTCTCTTTCTTTCAAAAGTGCACTTGCACTGTACGACTATCTGCAACTGATTAATGAATTATCCCCACAAAGATTAAGGAGAAGCTAATTAATGTGTTGGCATGGAGGAGTAACATTATCACAGACTTTGGCTACTTTGGCAATTCATTTCATTTAAATTCATTTTCACAGGAAATTTTATTAAAAAGATGATAATAAGGAATATTGCATGTCTCATTCCTGATACGACTTTCAATGAGAAGATGATCTGTTTTATAAATTATACAACTAATCTGCTGAAATGCATAGAATATCAGCTCACTTATGCTTAGGGTTCATGCATCTTCTGAGAACAAAGATTTCAGACAGAATAAAAAAATCAGCTTAGTAAAATCAACACACTTGCACTCAAAGAAAAGAGAGGCCAAAGCAGAATATTATCATCAGAATAAATTTTTACAGACTTACCTGTAGATTAACGGACTATTAGCTAAATTTTTAAAATGTCAGAGATGACTTTGAGAGTAGTTGCTAATTCACGCCTATCTTCTATGATTCATACTTCCACCACTATGAATAACATTAATACACCCAAATGTGTTATCAGCCCGGGTCACGTTGTCCTTGAGGCCGGCTTTTGTTTTCAGGGTCCTGCTACGTGACCTGAGCACAACGAACATTTAACTGCAGCATCTTTTTTAAACGACGACATTAGACCTTACAGCTGAGGACAGGAGCCTCTTTGATTTAAGCAAGAGTGTGTGTGTGTGTGTTTGTGCGTGATGCTCCTTGCTTTGCCTGCTGCCTTTGAAGATGGATGCCGGTAAAAATGCTAATTACCCTGGGCCACGAGGCTGGACGCGTGCACAGTTCAAAGGCTGGGCCGGGTGCAGCTGAACCTCAAAGCTGTTAGGCTAAATCTGTTCCGCTCTGAGGCTCTTCAGCTACCGAAGGCCGATGCATCATCACAGACAAACTCTTTCCTTTCATTACATGCACCGTCCATCCACAAAAAGTGGGTATGACTGACTACCTGCGTAAGTATGGGGGACTCTGAGCGCATGTGCGTTTGTCAGCTTAGAAAAAAATGGAGGTTCTTCATAGTAAAAAGATTTCACACTCTTTATTTTCCTTGCTCGTAATTCCAATCTCTCAGTTCCAAAATTGTATTACTATATATACTGTATATATAGGAGTGTGCGATATGGACTTAGAATTTCATCATGATATTTTGTGGTACTATTGGGGTAATGAGGAAATTATGGTAAAAAGCAATTTATTATTTCTTCTTTAGGTAAATGTGACTGCATAACAGCGCTCATAGCACCACAAACACAAAAATTACACTTGAAAACATTTGAAATAGGTTTCTTCAGCATACCATTTAAAAAAGTGGTATGCTCAACTATTGTGAGCAACATTAAGCTGCTCACAACTGATGTGTTTCCATTAGAAATGTGCACAAAACTTTGACAATATTCTGCTAATATTGTTAAATAAAACTGTTTTCCCAATTGTGGTTTTCCATTGCAAAATACTATAAAAATCACACATGAATAAGTTTGTTCCCAGGATAAGTCATTAAAAAAACATGTTGCACCATGATCCTCCAACTACTTCCTGATGCGAAAAAAAAGTGTTTCCACTGCATTTTTGCAAAATAAAACAATTTTGATTTGGCCGGAAAAAAAAAACGCTTCATCCTTGCACTTCAGAGCTTTTTTCAAGATTGGTGTTTACATTAAGTACATTTTTTCTAAAAATGTCAAATTGAGCAATTATATTGTCAATGGAAATGCAGATGTTTATTAATGTTCTAGTGATCCATACAGTGGAGAACATGGTAAAAATAACATTTGTGATAATATGGTCAGTTTTGGGGGTTTTAAATATCTTTAACTGAAATTTATTGAGACAGCTGTAAATCAAAATTATTATTGAGATAAGAAATTGTTCACGATGAATGATAAATGATACAATATCCAGACCTAATTATATCTTATGCAGTCATCTGAGTTTCAGTTGTGAAGAAATCTCATGGTAGTTTTGCTTTTAATGCAGGCACAGAAGGAGTAAATGGCTATGACCCGAAGCTGTGCTGCACTGCAGTAACGGTGCATGCTGGGGGAGGTAACAAAGTATGACAGGTAAATAGAGGTCACTTCCTGAAGGAGGATAACAGGAGAGGAATCAGCGACACACACACCGACCGTGTCCCCTCTGGTGATTTATGCAAGGTGTCGGCTTCACAAGTGTTTGCATTTGAGGGGGATGTTGATGTATCACCCACAAAAGCACAGCTCCAACAAGTTACTGCTGAATGCGTTTTCACTGCTCCTGACAAAATGTGTGCTGGCGTGTCTTTGTATGTGTTGGTGTGTGTGCGTGTGTGACTTCATTGCAAAAAGCGTGTGTGTTACTGGGGACTCTCAACTCTAGACAGAGCTTGCTGTGTCATCAATCACTACATAAGAATAATTGCTCCAGTTTGCTTCTGCTGACAGTTTACTGTCTGTAACCGTTTAGGAAAGTCAGACTCGTAGAGCAAGGAACAAGAATAAAACATACAGTACACACACACACACACACACACACACACACACACACACACAAACATGTTGAAAAAGCAAAAAACAAAATAGCTTGTGCTGCTTTGTCATGCAACTACATGATTTTCCAAGAGTAGGAACATGAAGGCTTGAGTCAATTTTTTTCTCCTGGTTGGAGATTGTAGTATTTTTTGAGAAGTTTCTCTGATGTGAATTTCCAAAATGCAACCTGACCTTTTTCAGTAATTTGTGAAACAATTTCAAATCAACTATTTGTAGGTTAACAATTATCCCTCACCCACATTTAGTGCTTATGCTTTTCTGGTCTTTTTGACAGCTAAAGCCCAGACACACTTCAACATTACCTGACTTAAGAGGAAAAGGATACATTTGTAGTCCGTCTCATTAGCACATGGCCCTGATCAGAGCAGCAATATGGAAGAATATTGGGCAACTTTAAGTACAGCATATTAACTCATAATACTGGCATCTGGTTATTGCTGTGATGTGTCTAGTGAACCCTGAACTGAGTCCCCAGCAATGGCACATGAAACAAATCTGGTAAATATCTGCACACTTGGTGGACGTATAAAAACATCTCTGAAAACTTTTATTCTTTACTGAAAAGCAAGATGTGTCAAACTGAATAGGACAGAAACAAGACTGAAGGTTTTAAATCCTAAATCATGGCTCTGTCATTCTTATAAAAATAAACTTGCTCACCGCGAACATGTTCGTCGAAAGCTACACCAGTAGAAAAGATACATGATTATTACGCAAACCTCTACAACTTAGCTTTTCCTCTCTGTTTCTCTCTGCTTAATAATTTGCTACACTGGCTAAAATGTTATATCCAATTCAGTTTATTTATATAGCGCCAATTCACAACAAATGTCGTCTCAAGGCACTTTGCAAAAAAATATTTTCAATTTAACCACATGCATTCCAATTGGTCCTAGTATTATTATATCATAATAGTAACATTGTTTTATTACAATCTAAACTGATCATTGAATTTAGTTAATGAGCTTAAGAAATAAACATTGGTATGAACCATCCAGGAAGGTTTAAACATCAAAAACTATCAAAACAGAATTGCAAACAAAAATCTGTTTCTATGAAGCTTTTGCCATTGAAGGAAAAACGGCAACCTTATTCCTGACATTACACAGACTGAAGTAACCACCCTCCTGAAGAGAAAAGGTGTTTCACTGATGTGTCATCAGTCTTTTATTTGTCACGATCTGCGGCGGATATTCGGCAGGCTCAAGGCCAGAGATTAATCAGAAAGACCGAAGACAGAGGAGGGAAGCGAGGAGGATAGAGAAGCTGTTGCCATGACATTTTCAATCCTCTGACAGAGCACGGTGCAGGAATTCAGGCTTACTACATTATGGTGCTGTTCTATGGAGAACAGCGCCATAATGTTTCAGTCCTGATAATGACGGACAGACATGCAGAAATGCACTTGTTTTAATTACACCATAGTTTCACTCCTAATACATTGAGATCTTCTCTTGGGTCTGGCCTATCTAGTTTAAACTGGACATGTAAATTGTGCTTTTCCTTTCTCTCCCTCAGTTTCTCTCCTCCAACCTGCATCACTTCTTCCTTATCCTCCCCCTTCTGTTTCCTGAGTGGGAGGGCAGGAGGACTGCACACCCTCACCATGTCAAACAGTTCAGGGAGACGGAGGAGGCGACGTGCAGCACTGATATAAATGATTTCATTAGAGGGCGTCCACACTGGCATTAGAGGCTTTTGACACGGCCACAGGTATTAATAACCTAATGAGGGTGTTAAATTGCCTTAGTGTGCTTGGCTAACGCGATGTGTGTCTTCTGGAAAGGTCTGGCCCGAGTGAGGCTCATCAGATGTGCACAGTGAAGACACTGCAAGCTGGCAGTGACAGAAAGACGGAGTAAAAGCAGAGATGATGGTTGATTATCTCCACAGATCTGAAGTAATGTCTTATCAGAGCACACCTGTGTAGCTGAGCTACTGTAAGGTCACTCTTACAGAAATGGACCTGAGCTGTTCTCACATTCAAAAAGCCAGCAGGATGAAAATCGATCTTTACAACATTTGCTTTGGCTTGGTGTCCTTGACTGGGTTGAGCTTATCTACAGTAAGAAAATTGAATCATTTGTTGCCTCCATTGACATGTTTATACTTCCAGAACTGCAAACATTTCATAAATTATGGCTGGCCTTTTTCTATAATCCTGTTTTAGTAGATTTGCTGCTGAAGGCAAATTTTGCTGTTTCTACTTTAGAAATTGTAACAATGCATTGAAATACAAAATCGTTCAAACTGGGAATCCTTGTGTAATGAAAGTTTTTTCAGCCATTTAGAAAATAAATGTGCTAAATTTGCATGTTAAAGTTTATTTCATATTTCCAGGAGGTTTTAACAAACTTCTTCAGCAGATTTCCTAAATTAAACACATTAATATTCTTGGTTGCTTGTTGAGTCAAGCAGGTCAGAAAGTGGCAACAGAAATTGGCAACTCATTTAACCACAAAATATGTAAAAAGAAAAAGTGACCTAAATCCAAATGACACAATATTTTCCATAATCCAATCCAGGAACAAAAATGTCCCCTAAAAGTTCAAAGTGTAACTTTTATTTTGATAGAATAAACTAAAAACCTATGTGTGTATATATTCATAAAAAAATAATTTATTCCTCTTTAGATGTTCCTGTTTAATTTATTTTAAATATACAGAATATAGCTACATAGAGTTGCACTTATTTTATTATTTACTGTGAAATGCAACATTAGTATTTAAATTAAATCCAGATGCTTTTTCATGAAAATAAACTTGAAGCATTAAGAAGTTTGGAGATTTATTTATTGGTAATTTGTAGTTACATTCCACATCGGAGCACATTTCTGCCCTAACATTTGAAATTCCACATCAACGGACTGAGACTTTACCCAAGATTTGAGAATAATGCTTGAAGCTTGCATGCGACTTGGAAACTCGGTGGCTTGTTCCTCCCTGTTGTTAGTGTTCCCACTATAGCTGTGGGAGCATTTTGGGGGAATTAGTTTGTTGAAAGCTCACTTAGACTTTAGATTACAAAAATATACTTACTTGAAAAGACAACATGCATTAGATTCTTGCAAAAGACCTAAAAGTTAAGATATACCAATTTCTTATCTAATCATTCAATGATATGTTGATTTGTACCTGAAGGTTAAACTTACAGCATTTCTTCTAGGTTTAAACAAAGTGTAACCACATGGTCTAAAAGTGGTGTAAACATACAACTCATCAAATCTACACACAAAAAAAGTTGGTGAATATTATTTTTTGCTTTTTCAAACTGAAACTAAACTGACAGCTGTGTATTCTTTGTAAAACACTCAATAATCATATCTACATAATCCAGCTTAAAAAAACAATCCCTTTTTAAAAAAAAGTCTTTGTAAAACATACACACACATCATTCTGTATTCACAAAACTTTTGCATTGACTTCCATCCATTTTTCATTCATTATATTATCTAACCCTGACTCTTAAACATCACCAGTACATGTGTAACTCTAAATATAACCTAAACTCAATTCACACGTTAGTATAAACCCTAACATCACTTCTTATTGGGCCTAGACATCAGAAAGAGCAGAGTGTTCTCACAACAGAGTATTTATGTGTTCTCTGCAGAATGTGTCTGTTAGATTTACATCCAGATTCAATGTTTTGGAACTGAACATCCAGCTATAGTTCAGGGAATTGGGTTATGATTCTCATGGTGCATCAGAACCATTCAAAGATTGCACACTTTGTTTTGAACAAATAGACAAGGCATAACAATATGTTATTTTGGATGAGAGCATCAGCTTGATGTTTCTGTGCAGGCTGAGGATACATATGAGATATTTTCTTTCATCTGCATCATCATCTACTTTCACAGACGTCGTTCTCTCAATCTTTGCTCCATCTCAAAGCTGCTCTATGCTGCAATTTTCTGTTATTGTTGCTTTTTTTAAAGCCCATCCATAAATTACATCCTGTGTATCTTCTTCATTTAGCTGCCATCTATTCCATGTCCCAATCTTTTTGCTCAATGTGTTTTCTCCTCTGTCCTCATTTATGTCTTGTACATCATCCCTGTTTTTTTTTACTTTTTTCCTTCTCTGCTGTAGCTTTCTGCCTTTCCTCCTTCCTTGTCTAAGCCTCTTCTCATTCTTTAGCTGCGAAGCTACTGTGACTGCAGTGTGACCTACTTAGCGTTGCCGCTGCGGCTGCTGCTACTGCTGCTGACTGGCATGGTTGAGAGTTGGCAGAGTGACGTCGACACCATTAGAGGCTCCCATGATGAGCATTGCTAATGCAAAATCAACACACTCAAAAATAAACTGGCTAAATAAGATTTGCTCATATTACACCTTTGTGGTCCCTCATGTTAAAAAAATCTGATATACTCCTACATGTAGCTATACCAGCATAATTGTTCCATCTTAGAGATATTTCTTTATGCAATTTACTCCTCATTATGTCCCTTAATATAATAATAAAGTAAGTCATTTACTGAAATTAGACATTTAGGTTTGCATATTGTAAGAGGCTATGGCCTGAAAACAGCAATCTGTTAGATGCATTTAGCTTCCATCTGAGGAAGCTTCTTCATTGTGTGCTCAGTCACACCGGCTGCCTCTTAATGTCAACAGCATGTACCTTTTATTTTCTAAATACAAACCCAAAGAAATCATTTTCAATTTACTCAAGAGTCTTCAACGAAAATTTAGTTCTGGGAAATGAGCTTTCATGAACTGAAAGATGAGTTGAACCAATTCTATTCCACTTCAAATGGAAGGGAAGAGCAAAAAACAGGTTTCATAATAAAACAAAAGATGCAGTATTGATGACGTGAGCTGCAGCATTTTTAAAGTGCAGAACCTGAATAACACAATGAATGTTATGGAGTTGGGTTTTGTCCATCAGCTCTGTGTCTAGTATATTATATGAAGCTGTCACCCATCTGATATATTAAACAAATGAAAAACTCCTGATGCTCACTTCAAAATAATTTATATGGCTGAATCAGTCCTAAGCACAACTTTTCATTGGCTATTTTCCATTTGTCATAATGTGGATCTCGCAGTTATTATCTGGAGTTTGGGACCACTCCACCAACGAATAACTAAATTTTACAAATATGCCTTAATATACACCTAAAACAACTTAATACCACAGTGGAAACACAGCAGAAGCTATTATCCACAGTCTTCCTTATTTCTTCTCCTTGGGATACAGCCAATTGTTCAAAATGCACATTTTTTTAAGAACAGTTTGGAGTCATAGAAAAATCCACAAATACTGAATTGTGTTCATACAGGCTGCAGGATTGAACAACCAGAATGAGGACAGTTCAAACTGTGAATCAAAGTAGCCTAGTAAATAGATCTGATTTTTAAAATGCTTCATAGCACTTCCTGTCTCTGGAGGCTGTTTCAAATAAGAAAAGCAGTCAGTTTTGTTTCCTTTTTTACAGAAACACTGACGTTAGGGTTTTCTGAGAGGGAAGTTACATATACCCTGTAATGTGCCGTAAAACTTATTTATCTCAACAGATATTATACTGCCAAACAGACAGTTGGAGTTCCTCTGTCTATGTACCACGAAACACACTACCAATGCAAAACTCAGTAACCTACTGCAGGGAAACCCAGCAGCTGTACAAATGACACAAGTGACGTAGATGAGCTGTGTTTTCTCACTGTTCCTTTGCCCCTGTTCTTGTCAGTCACAGTCCACAGCCGTCTGTGTGTCAACTGGTTTTGTTTCAGCAGAAACCCAGAAAAAAACTCTGCAGGTTTGTACCTGTGTATGTGTGTTCATGCATGAATGTTCGGGGTTGTGTAACGCTCTGTTTTTGCAAACCTGGCAGCAAATTCAACTCCCCAGTGAAAACACTGTTTTGCATTTTTCTCTCTCTTCTGCTGTTTGCTGGACGTCAGAATTGTGTAACCTACTCCAGATGTTGCAATAATCAGCTGGGGCATTATTGGCACCTCATAATGCCATGCACAGCCACTTAGTGAACTAAAATATGTTCGTTTGTTTGGCTTCTTTTTATTATCACAACATTTTCATACAATTGTCCATTTAAAATAACTCTACAAAGAGGCTTTTACTGAGCAGGTTAGTGCAATAGCACAACCTGCGCTGGTATTAAATTTTCCATCTAAACAAGGGTATTTTAAGAAAAGAAAGCACAATATTTCTCTGTGATCTTTTTTTTTTTCCAATTATAAATAGTTCTGATAAAATTTAGAAGTCTGTTATGTAAGTAAATAACTTTACTGATAAGATTGTGGAAGATGTGAATATGTACATTTACTCCCCAGAATTTGATGTGGGATAGGCATGAGCAAAATAAATACTAAAATTGGCAACTGTTTTTACAACTGTGTAACATTAAAAAAGAACACTATTTTTATTATCTCAGAAACCTTTAACCTTTATAAAATATCTTCATTTAAATGACAGATTTTTAAATAAATTGATGAGACAAGACAGCTGCCTCTGTACACATTTCATTGCTTAAGTTTTGTTGTGTGGTTTCCTAATAATTAATTCGGTAGATTTCTTCCAGATTATTTTCTGGTAAAAACCTTTTTCCCTACTGACACAAAAAGATGTTAAAGTCACATCCTTGTCTCACATGTCTTACTATGCTAATTCTACAAATAAATATATGTCTGCCTGTGTTTTTACAACTGGGAGCAACTGATTTGTTTCCCCAAAGCTCAAATAATATCTGAACTACGACCCCAAATCCCAGAGGAGTAGAAACGGAAACTTCAACGTCTCTCAGCCAGACAAACACTTAAAGAGGAGTGGCAAAAGCAAATGAGGTGGATTAGCAGTGCTTGCCAGCACTGTTGATACCATCAGTTGCCAGCAACTAATGGCATCATCCAGTCTTTGTCGCATACTTTTGGTATTCTCTTTAAATAGATTACCATGGAGCACTAAAACACTGACAAATGTTATAATGTTAGAATATTTTACAGTTTTATGTTGAAAGGTTTATATCCTTTAGTAGAATTAATAATTGTCACATTTTAATTTATAAACCTATTCTTGCCCGTTTTTTTCTTTACTCTTTTAAGCCTTTATCCCACAACACATACAGCAGTTGGTGTGTTCATTCCTAACACTTGTTTTTTTGGCAACACCCACAACTTGGATGGAGCCAGAGAATTAAAGCATTGAAATTTATAGCCCCACACACTTAGT
The DNA here is from genome assembly GCA_903066825.1 of Alfaro cultratus. Taxonomy (NCBI): domain Eukaryota; kingdom Metazoa; phylum Chordata; class Actinopteri; order Cyprinodontiformes; family Poeciliidae; genus Alfaro; species Alfaro cultratus. The sequence goes on along the minus strand of CAEFZX010013370.1, from coordinate 8,845 downwards.
ATAAGTGGAAGATAGTGAACTTATAACACGACTGTTGCAGTAAATGCAGCTGTACATCTGTATGGGTTTTTTTCTTCTGTATTTAAGGTTATAAATAAGTTAAACATTATAATGTGAAATACTAAACACAGATCAGTATGATTGTCCTGTTTGTGCTAAGTTGAAATGGCAAACACTTCTCATTATGGATAATGTAGAAGTTTAGCTTATTTGAGCAGACATTATAAAGAACTGCTATTATTTTCATGAGTGCAAAGTCAGCATGCATCTTTGCCTCCAGCTCAGACTTCATTCGCTGCTTTCAGTTTCCTCACGCAGGACTGACTGTCACTATCTATCTATATACCCATTATAAAAGGTCCTGCATACATATCTTTGTTTTCAGTTGTCCAATTAAAATAAGCTAATTAGCATTATGCCATTCCATTAAAAAGATGTTGGCTGTGATACCTCATTTTAATGTTTGAAAAGTGTATGGGTGGCAAAAACAGGCCTCTTTTTACCTCAGGCTACATCTCATTTCTAGTGACATACACAGCTGAGAACTGTACTGAAAAAGGGGTGGTCCGATGTCCGAGTACCTAGAGAGCACTCTATTTCAACATCAGGATATCGAGCAGTACCGCTCTGATACCGAGTACCTTAGCAGACGGCACAAGTATCACCTGTTTCAGCATGAGGTAGGAGTGAGCTGAGATGAAAGCTAGACTGCATTTATCGCCACTAGGGAGCCTAATTTCTGTCGATATTAAAGCAGCAGCTCTCTCTAAAAGAAGGATAGTAAGTAAACCGCAGTGACGAGGTATTTTAGGACAAAGGAACGAGCCGAGGGAGACACAGGAGTGAGAACTGATCAAAAACGGCAGGTGAAAAGGAATGTGAAGTCATGTTGCCATAGCAACAAGCCATGAGACAAGTATAAAGGCTGCGGTTGCGTGCAGCTCCGTTTTTGTTTTTTTTTAGCATGTTTCCCTAAGAGCTACTGTTTGACCATCTGAACAGCTTCCGTATGCTTTTAGTGAACAAACAACGTGTCAAGTGCACTGTCCATCTGAATGTGTCATTCCCTATTTACTTATGTGAATGGAGGATCACTTCATCCATGCTACAGGCGTCTTCTTGCTGCAAAGCCAGACACCGTGATTCATTTCAGAATGGATCACAAGCGAAACTTAGCATTTTGTAAGCAAGAAACAATGTTCCTGCCTATATCATTTCTGGAGGCGACTGCCTGCGATACTGAATAATGCAGGTAGGAAGACTGCTTGTTGCCACAGCAGCAGTGAAGCTGCTGGTGAAATAACTTTACTGCCACAATATGGAATCCCTAATATTAGCAATACTAACTCTACTTCAGACACATAAAGGCAACCCAATTAAGACAACACATAAAGTTTGTTTTCAGTAAATGAGCCTTAAGAGATGGAGGGTCAAGTCAAACATTTTATATTTAGTAATGCCAGAGGCTGCAGGGATGTTTGCATAACATTTTGTTTGATGCCATCTGTGTCTCTGTTTCTGAGTTGTAAGAGGAGCAGCTGAATAAGCAAGGAGCCTGAATTAATATAGAGACTATGAGGTTCCTAATGAACATTTATATATGTAACATTTAACAGACTTCCAGGTCAGCATGAAAGTACTAATGTGTACCCACTGTGTGCTAAAACCCTAAATATGCATCTGATGGCCTCATTCAGTCACACATCGTTTGGCTACCCATGTAGCATTAGGCCTCTCAGGCCTTCAGGCCTGAAACATTCAGAACACAGATTATTGTTTCATGCGGTTTCCTTTTCTGAAACAGAGCGTGACGGTTGTCAAACAGTCAAGAAGCAAAACAGCAAGCAAGTTTTTTAAAATTTTGTTAGTATGCTTGTTTAATAAGTTAATTCATTCCCCTTCAGACTCAGTGTTTCAGCAATAACTATCCAGAGGAATTGCCCCACCCCCTTAATGTTATCCCCCACCTCTTCCACTGAAGGTTAAGGGTACATTCACACCAGCCATGTTTAGTCCGCTTTAATCGAAGTCCAGTTTGTTTGCCTAGAAAGTCTGGTTTGCATAATTTGTATGCAAATGGGCATGCAAGCAAAGACCGCTCCATAAGCAGGAAGGGGACCATAGTGCAAGGCATTGCGGATCAATACAACCAAAACAAACACACTAATCCAACGCTAGAGGGAGAAATGGATCATGTTCTTTTACCAAAAACAAACAAAGAAATCTGACAAACTGCTAAAATCTGACGCTGCTCCATTTTTGATTACATTTTGTGAAAAAGAAAGTTGTGCTCATGTCTTCTTCAGTGGTTTGTTGTGTCGTTTAGCATGCTAGCTGAGGTGTGTTAAGCTAGAGACTGAATGCTAACCAACCATGTCATTCCCACTTCCAGTTAATATCAGCTTATAATACTCACAATGCAACTCAGAGAAAAACTGTAAAGCTTTTAGAAATACAACTTTATAATATTCAGTGCAATGAACACATTTAATTAAAAACTGCTGATAAAATTGATTATATCTGTTCCTAAATTATCAAAATTAAAGAAACTGAAGGTAAATCATTGTTATGAATCCATAAAACAGGTGACTAATTTTAAATAGAGACCGTCATTCTCACCTGAGCTCTCACATTTATGTATGTCAAAATTAAATGGTAAATAAATATAAACATCATAAATGTAATGGTCCTTATTTTATCTTATTTTAGTTCTTCTATTTTAAATAAAATTAATCCAACCATATATATTTTTTTTTAAATCCTTCATTTGCCGGTTTTGTGACATTATAATTCTGTGGTTCAGAGGAAGCAGACCCACACACCATGATAACCATTAAGCGTTCATTTAAATATAAAAAACTTTAAAATTGGGGAAAGAAATATGCCCACAGAAAAAAAGTTCCATAAAAAGTCCTGCATCTGATTAGATCTACGAGTGCAGCACTATCAGCTATTTTTTTTTATTAGTGTGATGATTGAGCGAGCTGACCTGGCAGCCATCTTGTTTGGAGACATCTGCAGAGGAATCCTTTGATGTTGCTGAGCACCACCACACACCATCCTCACTATGATCCCCTCTGTTGCCTTCGTTTCCGTGCTTTATGCCTCCTAACTATCAAAGGCTCCTTCAGTTCCTCCCGTTGGGCTATCAACCATAATAACATTAAGTGAACCAGCAGGGATCAAATCCATGAGGAGTCCTTACCAAAGCCAGGATAAGGGGATAGGATTAGAACAAATGATGGAGTACGAGCTGATTGAACTGAAATGAAAACATTAAAAACAACTCATAACTCAAAACAACTGAAACTGCTACTGCTCCTGGCTGATTTTGGCAGCAATAAGTTTTTAAAAGCTTAGCCCAGCCGTGATAAAGAGCGTCTGATCCAAGGTCAGGACTTCACCAGTAAGATGACCAATCTGGAAAGCAGTTGAGGAATAGGATGATGAGGGGATTAGGATGTGTTGGCTTTCGTAATCTACACTTCCTGGATGAAAAACACAGAGGAAAAGGGAAGGAAAAGAAAGGGAGAAGGCGATGCATTGCAAATGAGGATGGCTCAGCAGTGTGTGAGAAGAGGTCCAGGGATTACCGCATGGAGGTCAGAGACGGATCGCTCTTAGACAGGTTCATACATGAACAAATCACTTCCTCTAAGAGCTGAACAGGGGAGTGACTGGAGAAAGATTTCAGAGCAAGAATATCCTTTTTACAGCTAAAAAAATATGAAGGGCTTAAGCATAAAACAACCTTTAAAACATTAGCATGAATTTCTTGAATTATAAATTAAATGCATAATTATAGATTCAAAGAAAAGGCTCCAAAAAAAGAGACCGTCTTGTTGTGCATTTTTAATTTGGTGAAGTACTTGAACACATTATGACTTAACTTCATAGTTTGATTCAACTTTTACTTTTCAAACAGAAGCTTCAGTGCTCCTTCAGACCTGATATTAGTAGAATCAGGTCAGACAGATTCTGATATCGGGTACCCCAAGGCTCTGTTTTTGGCACAAGTCTGTTTTTTCTAAATTAGTCATACTGGATGAATTAATTGATCAAACTGTCTGAATTAATTGATGGTTTGTCCCTAAAATAACCTGCAAACTAGTTTAAAAATTGGATTATGAGAAAAAAAAATAGCATCTGCTCTTTTCCTAAAAAGCATGATTTGTCTGTTCTGGCTATAAATTGGAGATTTTAACTTGGTCATCGAGCCAACATGACAGAAATTAGGTGTTGTTGTAGACCAATCAGTGTCATTTGAAGGTCAAGTTAAACGACTTGTCAGAAAAACTTTTGATCATAGGAGAAATGTATTTAAACTAAGAAAATTGGTGACAAAAACATAAACGTAATGATTTAACGTTTCCCCCGACATTTTTCGTCAAGCATGCTTTTCGTAAAGATTTTCAACATATTTGCATCATCTACCACCAAATTGAATGATACTGTTGAGCTCTAAACTAATGTTTATGATTAGGGCTTTAGGGTTAGCACTTTTTAGTTAGCCCCCCTCGTTAACATAGCTAAAATAGTGGGCACTTAAAATTCACTTTCATGACAAAATTTCTCTTCATCTTATGATGAATACCCAACTTATTTGGTTTTCACTATCTGACCAACAAAACAAATGCAACTGAGGAGGCCATCGCAAGAAATTATGAAAAACACATACATTTAAATTGATATATAGAATATCTGTTAATGTTTGTTGCCTTCAAACAGTGTATGTGCTACAAGACATCCCTAGTATTTACATTGCAACGCCCATCTCACAGCTCTCCAGTTAAGTTGCTCCATTTTCTATTTGACAATAGCTAAATGGGTTCCTATTGAGGGCTGAGATGAGACATGGAGCAAGAGGCATGGCTCTCCGCTGCCTGCAGAACGGTCTGGCTGATAGATGGTTTATTTCCATTTTGCAGAGGATGCTGATAGGTTCTGTGGGCTGTGGCAAAATGGAAAATATACTATTCACTCAAAGGCATATCAACTGCAGACTCTCGCCTGACTGAGAGCTATAGAGACGTGTCAAATCAACTGTCGTCAAAGACAAAAAGAGAGGCCGATACGGGAGGGGGACCAAGAGGAGTGCCGCAGTAACCAGGAGCTAAGTGGTTGGTTTCACCAAAGGCAAAAATATAAACAAAGGGTGTAAGATGATATTATATGACAGCATCGATATATCCAATTGGTTGGTGAGTATTTATGTGTTTATTTGAAAGGAAACAGTACAAAGAGATGGAGTCTGGGAAGGTACTTTCTTTCTGTTCCAGCAACAGCTGATTAAATGGGAGCCTGCATGTAAGTAGGTCACTCATTAAATGGACTCAGATCGTAGGTAGCCAGTTTAACATTTGCAGTGCCGTCCTTATGACGGGATACAATGAGCGTGCGTGAGGTAACAGCCAGCAATCACGAGCACTCACTCTGTCAGAGGAACACCAACAACAATCTGTTGACCTCTCCACATCTCTGTGGGTTTCCTCTTCTCTGTCACTTCTGTTTGATCCCTATCAAGGTCACTGTCATCAAATGATTCAGGAACATAAAAGAGTCTGTGGGAGCACGTTACAGCAGAGAGGATGTCGAGGAAAAAGAAAGAATGATTGGGAGCACAGACTGTACATTAAGATGTAATCTGCTCGTTTTGTGAGCCTGTGTGTTTTGTAAAATTAGTGGTCTACACTTTCAGGGAACAAGGTGTCCTCTTTTTACAATGAATAACTACTTTCGCCAAACAACTCAGCTGACAGCATTGGAGATTTTCAAATTATAGTGTTGCTCTCATAATGGCCCTAATCAAGCAGCAGCCTTAAACAATCTGCCGCATCAACCCTCGGACAAGAAGGACACATTAAGCGGGATAAAAAATTATGTTAATAATTAATATATATGCATAACAAAGGCTGTTTTAATATGGAATACATTCAAGTCATGTAATTAAGCTGCTGCTGAATGCATATTCAAATGAAATCACATTAAAATAAAATGTTATTTCCAAATTTAATGTGTACAGAGTGGCAAATATGGGGAGGAGAGTGTGAGAAAAAATAAAATAAAATTTAAGTACTACATTATGCAGTTTTCTGCCAAATGCAGCATTATTTACTACCAACAAAGACAAAGTACTTAAGTTTAACACCTGATACAATCATGAGGACCTAGAAGTGTTGCTGGCAAGAGTAGATGGTTTTTACATAAAAAGCTATAACAACTATTAGGTCATTTTGTTTCACCTTTTCCAGAAAACTAAAGACAAAGTGTAATCTCCAACAGAATGATACATTTACTGCTCTGCTGCAATGTTTTTGGCATTATTTTTGTCTTTCTTCTTCTTTAGGGAGAAAATATCAGTAGGGATTATGTTTGAAATTGATCATGGATACGCAGAAGACAGTTGATGGATAGATGGATGGATGGATATTCAAATTTAGAAAATATGTACAACAAGTGGGTATTAAGGATGAAAATTTCTATTACATGAAAACGCTGTCAACAGAATACAAAAATGATAAGTCTTGATAGTGATATTAATGTTTTGATCCTTGTTTTAGTCACACCGGGTGTGAAGTATTTACGCTGGCCTCTCACATTCTTCATATAAAAAAAAGAGGGTAAGGGGAGTCGATTTACTGTTATTGAGGTGACCTGCTCAATCTATCATGATACTGATTTCAGACCATATCATCCAGCGTTGATCCCACATGCATGCAGGCCCTCTGCCTGTCGCCCAACCCAACAGTTCCTTCAGCGCACACATCATAAGCTTCTCTCCTGTGGCTACAGGAGGAGTTCTCTTGAGCCAACAGGAGATTCGCTGTATGCGGTCACATTCTCAGGCTATACCACACATGTGACGGCAAGAAAAGAAAAGAAAAAAATAAAATAAAACTTCAACAATGCAGCTGAGATGAAAGAAAAAAAATGTTGGCTGGTGGATTCCGAGGCAAATTAAAGATGGTGTTCAGTTTATTACGTGGCCTTCCTCAGAGCCAAGGAGAGCGGAACGCCACAGAGGTACCATGTGAGCCTGAAATTGAAAAACGTGACTTCTCCTTCCACTTTTTATGAAATGCAAATAATTTATCCACCAGGGACCTTCCTCAACTGAAATGTTCTCCATGAAATTGGATGCTGCACAGTAACTAGTTTTTGCATAAACTGATGAATGATCAGAGGCAGGATGTGCAGCATTATGTTTGTCATGGTTAACCCAACTGTAAAAACTGCTTAGTAAGTAAATGAATGGAACATTTCCAGCTGCCAGACTCAAACCATGGCAATCCACCTTTTCTGCTCGGTTTTATTTCTCTTTGAGTCACAGAAAAACAGCTTGATGAAATAAAAAGAGACTTGCAGTTATCTTGTGTTACTTGACAGGAGTGCTAAATTATAGCAGCTGATTTTTGTGCTGCAAGGTCGAGATGATTTTATGGTTCTGAAGCTTGCCACCGTCACAAACCAGCTTAGAGGCCACAAATAGCTATGTGGGTGAAAGTGAATCGATACGTGGCTTTTCATTATGGTTCCATTTCCCAGTAACCGGTCTGCTCAGAGGACTGGCAGATAGGCTGGAAATTGAGACTCATCAAAGACCTCTTCTGTGACAAGCAGCAGGAAAGCAACAACTTCGACTGTTTCAAGGCAAATGTATCATCTATGTACAGATTTACAACAACTTTTTTTTTTTTTTAAATCAGTCTAGAAATATTTAGGAAAATGCTTATTTTACGCTTCTGGTAAAACATCTGCGTAAAATGTTCCAAACATGATCTAAATATTGTAATTTACTGTTTGTTTTTTCTTTTGCTTCTGTTTCATTTGGCTTCAGCTGGAGAGAGATTATGAAGCTGAATAAATAGTTCAAAGTTAAATGCCCCCATTCAAACATGTATTACTGACCATTTCCTACCCATGATGACTAAGTGCATGATTAATTGCATGACTAAAAGAAGGAGAAAGCTTTGACCTTAAAACCAGACTTCTGATGATGCAAACGCTAAAAGCTTCCTGATTAACTTCTATTTCAATTTTCTGTCAGAACACTCTGCTCTTGTTCGCTTTTTACAGAACTGTTTATTAGACAGTACTTAAAGCCCACTAGAATATAATGGATGGGCAACAATAAAAGAAAACTAGTAAGCTTCAAGTAGAAGGATCTTTAAAAGCAGATGCTTACAACATTTGTTTTGTGCACATCCCTGGTGCCTCCTGATGTGCTCCGTTTGATTTTCTATTGAGCAACTAGTCTCCGTTCTTGTTCTAAAACCAATAAGTAATAGAAGAAAGGGAATTGATTGGGTGGGATTTCAAGAAAACATGATGTTCCGCTCATAGGGTTCCCTCCCCCAACAACAAATGAAAAAAAGAAACCAATTATTAGATCAAAACTTTACTAAGAATACAAGTATTTCTTTGCTTGTTTGTGCTGACCATTTGGTTCTGTTGTGCCATTTTTACAGCTTAATTTGACTTAATTTTCCATATTCAATCAAATATGGAAACTACATCATAGATTGTGTGGTATAGTTTTGGATAACTACACCACATTACGACACATTCTAAATAAAAACATATGATTAAATTAGTTTTAGATGTACTGTAAAAAATTAAAAGGGTTATTCAGAATCTTCTTTTCATTTTATAAAATGAAGCATAAGGGACGAGGAGTTCTTTGTTCATCTTCTTTGGGTGTGATTCATTTCTATCCTTCATGCTGGGTGACCTCCTTTTCACCTCCATAAAACTAGCCAGCTATTTTTATTATTTTTTTTACTGAAACCATTTTTCATCTTCAGGGAATCTTGCAAACTGATTTAACGTTGTCTACACTGAATTG
>CAEFZX010013366.1:0-10460 GCA_903066825.1 Alfaro cultratus | reverse complement strand
GTTACTGAAGGAGGAGAGTATCAATGTATGGCTACAAATAATCTGGGTAATGAAACGTCATCCAGGTTCTGTGTTGGGATCAAAGGTAACTGTTTTTTGCTTCATGTTTCAGTTTCATTTAAAATGTTTGTTTCCTGATAAATTGTGAAGTGCTTAATGGAAAGAGACAGATTAATATTACCAGAGTTTCTGTTGACCTACAAGCAGCTCTACAACATAAAGGTCTGCCTGCACCAATATATTACTTTGCATATTTTTATAAAATGTGTTTTAATGTAAAACTCCAGATTCTCCTGCATGGATTCCCAGCATTAATGTTCCCTCTGACCTGAAGGAGAATCAGTCTGTCACTGTAACCTGCTCAGCTTTCACTCCCTGTCCACACTCACCTCCTGAACTCACCTGGACTCTCCAACAAGACTCTCTCAGACAAACAGAGACAAAAACAGATGGAACCTTTACAACTCAAATCCAGGAGACCATCACTCTGTCAGACACACATGATGGATACAACATCAGCTGTTCTGCCAGATATCCTGTGACTGGAGGAAACAAGACAGCAGAGACAGAAGTGACTCTCAATGTTTCATGTAAGTGATCCTGTCAGCAGGTCATGGTTCATCTGTTTTTGATCAATAAAGTTCATGTGTCTCATTTTCCTCAGATGCTCCTAGAAACACCTCAGCATCCTTCAGTCCATCAGGTTTGGTGTCAGCAGGTAGCTGGGTGGAGCTGAGCTGCTCCAGCAGAGCCAAACCTCCACCCAGATTCACCTGGTTCTGGATCAGTGAACATGGAGCCACTAATGTATCTGTTGGCCAGGTTTACAGCTTCAATGTGCCTGAGGGAGGAGAGTATTACTGTGTGGCTACAAATCATCTGGGTAATGAAAAGTCATCAGTTATACTAGTTATTACAAAAGGTAATTATTAAACTTAAAAGTCTACTTTGAGAAATATCTGCCTGTAATTATATGTAATAGATGTGTCTCCGTTTTCTTTCTGCAAGGTGAAAATGTTTTGGTGCCCGTCACCGTGGTGATTATTGTGGTCATCTGCTTTCTTGCTTTTCTGGTTGTGTCTGTTTGGTGAGTTTCACCTTTAAACACTTTGAGATGAGATAAAGGTCCAGACCTACGTAGAGCAGTCCACTGTAAACATCACTTTTATACACTTTCAAATATCTATTTTAGATTGGTAAGAGATTGGTTCTAAAAGTTTTACATCACATGTGAGTTATAGAAGAAGGTTTGAAGGAGGACGTGTTTTGTTCATTTTACACTCGTTATTTTCGAACAGCAGGAAATGTTACATTTGGAAACCCTTTAGTCAGTAAATTAATACATACATTAATGAGCTCAAAATGGCAGACTTAAGTTCTACAGACGACATTATAGAAATTTTTTCAGATTGTTTACAGAATTTAATCACTCTTGGTGGTAGATTGTTGGAGAAGCCCTTATTTTTATTTTTTTATAGACTTCTGTACATCATTTCATTTGCTCGAGGAATTGCAAGTTTGGATAATCATCTCCTCTGGTTTAGGATTTTTGCCCTTCCTTTTTAAATTTTACCCTGTTGCTATGATGCATACCTACGGCAACAAGATATTGTTTTTTCAAGTGGGAGCAATTAGTACATCTCAACAAGTGAAATTGTACCTGAAATACAGACTAAATTCCCACAGTTGTAAATGGAGGTTTTGTGGCCGCAGAGCAGAACTAAGAAGCAGAGAGAGAAGGATGGAGTTTGAACCAGCTAGTTCATCGATAATGGGAAAAGGTTCTATCTCGATATAGAGACTCCTGTGTCTCTGTCTGATCATCCAGCCAGACAGAGATTTAAAACGAATACTACATGTGGGTACAGTGTAGCTTAACTTACCACTACCAGTGTGTGAATATGTGAACAATTGAAAGTACTATGAATCTGCAACTGCATAGATCTTACTTGATCCTAAGGTAGTAGTTGCTGACTATCACATTACCTAAAACATGGTTGCCCAAGTCTAGTCTTCAAGATCTACCATCCTCCCACCGAATCTAATTTTCTTGCCCTTATGCAACCCATATCCGACTTTTTCCCGACAGCATGAATAGCTCACTTCCGATCTTTCCAGCCCCATTGAAACCAGATTTGTGCCACTTCTGTATGTGGTACTGGATGGGAAACATATAGTGTGTAATGTACATATAGCAACATGTAGTTTTGAAAGAAACTGTTATCAGAACAGTCATGCTACATTCATCCAAATTTTACGTCATTGCTGTGAACAGTGCATTACTATTCTGCAGCAGATGTAATAATTCCAGACATAAACAGTATCTGGAAATTATAATTATGAAATTATGAAATATGTCAGGCTGCACAGTGGCACAGTTGGTAGCACTGTTGCCTGGCAGCAAGAAGGCTCTGGGTTCAATTCCCGGCCCGGGGTCTTTCTGCACGGAGTTTGCGTGTTCTCCCTGTGCATGCGTGGGTTCGCTCCGGGTACTCCGGCTTCCTCCCACAGTCCAAAAACACGACTGTCAGGTTAATTGGTCTTTCTAAATTGTCCCTAGGTGTGAGTGTGTGTGTGTGTGTGTGTGTGTGTGTGTGTGTGTGTGTGTGTGTGCATGGTTGTTTGTCCTGTTTGTCTCTATGTTGCCCTGCGACAGACTGGCGACCTGTCCAGGGTGACCCCGCCTCTCGCCCGGAACGCAGCTGGAGATAGGCACAAGCAACTCCCGACCCCGTTAGGGACAAGGGTGCACAGATAATGGATAGATGGATGGATGGGATGAAATATGTCTGTGTCACTGAAGCACATCACATGACAACTCCACCGCTCTCCTGGCTCAGTGTACACATCCAGACTTCTCAACAAAAATTGCAGGCAATGTTCTGCAAAGACCATTGCTTAGTTGTTCTTCCTTTTTATTGACTTCCTCTGTGTTATGATTTTGTGACAATATTGTTGACAATCAATGTTGTCACAAAGATCTCTTCATAGACAGTTGCATCCATTATTACTTCTCTAAACAGTGTGATATCTATGTCACGCAAGTGGGTCATTTTGGGATCTTAAACCATCCACCATCAGTGCAAGTCTGATTGCATCATTCAGTGGGTCGTATGAAGGACCATAAAAGAAATGGATTTCAGCAAAAAAAAAAAAAAAAAAAGAAAAAAGAGAAAGGAATTACGCATCAAGACCTGCTATATTAAGGTATCTTAAAATTTGCAGGATGGTAGTTCTCGAGGTCCGGACTTGGGCATCATAGACCTAAAACAAAGACTGAAGTTTTCTGAAGCCTCCTTTAGGTGAACACAATGAAACACTGAGAATGGGGATTAATAGGGAGCTTGACCTTCAAGTGGGCAATGTTTTGGTTCCACTCACACCTTGTACCACTCCCTAATCCTCTGTGGATTATTCCTTTGCCACTGGCATTGTCACAGCTTATGTAGCTATCCCTAAGACATACTGCTGCAATGCATCCTGGGAGCCTGTCTGGGATGAAAAATGTTGGAGCTGACACCATCAGCCCAATTGGTCCTCACACTGGACCGTTACAATACTGCAAGTACAGGGAAAGTCCATTGACGATCTCGTCATGTTTTATGTAGATGAATTTGTAGACTTCAAATTGTGACTGATCTGCCATGGAATCGGCCCCATGGTGAAGATATTCTTTGGTCTCAGTCATAGTGCGCTAGTGTTGGCCACACCAAACATCTTATTTGGCCAAAGACACATAGAAACAGTATGTCTTGGAAAAAACCAAACAAAACATAAAACCAAAAAAAACTATTTCATCTTTGATAGCTCAACGCTGTAGTCTAAATCAAAAACATCACAAAAACAGGCTCATGAGTCTGTGCTAGTAGCCATTCCCCTTTCGTCTACAAATAAGTTATGGAAGTGACTTAAGAAGTCCACAAAAATCTGTCATTCTCTGTAGGAAGAATGACCACAACAAAACAACTAGCATCCTTGTTTTGCAATATCATTATATTCAGGCTGATTAGTGAGACAGCATATGCTCTGACAGGAAACTGCACTGCAAATTAAACTCATTAACAAAGCAATGTGAAAGAAACGTTGTGCCTACTATTGGTTCTTTTTAACTTTCTTAGTCTATATCGTAATCAGGTTTTCTCTAAAACAACAGCTTGAAAACCAAACAGCATTTCAAGCCAACCAGATATAAATGGGATTGAATTATAGTAATTATAATTTCCAAATGTGTTTGGCATGTTAGTCTGGACTCTTGCTCTGGTTGTGCTTTCACCTGAAACACAGCATCATTATTCTGACAGCTCTGTAATGTCTTGCAGGTATTTTAAGACCAAACATTCAAGGCCACAAAGGACTCAGGTGGGGGAATGTTCATCCTTTGTGGACAGCACTAAAGTGAGATTTTGTTTGCAGTTTTGTTACATGCTCTTTTTTTTTTTTCTGCAGAGTCGAGTGGGTGTAGACATTGGTGTTCAGAATTTGGCATTTCAGAAAGAGGAAGAACTGCATTATGGAGAAGTCAAAATCATCCAGAAGACACCTACAGAGGCAGCAACTCCAGTGCAAGACAATGAACAGCAGGAGATGGTTTACGCACAGGTCAAAGTGTCAAAACCAGAGAACGTCTCAACACAGGCTGCTGACAGTCCAGAGAAATACACTGAAGAGAAGAAAAATGAATGTTTGTCATGAGATAAGAAATGTTGTTTTTTTTCTGTTATTTTGTGTCATGAATCAATTCACTTTAAACAAAAAGAGGATTTGTTTCTTTCAACCTGCAGGTCCTCAGGTTTTTATGCTCTGTACTCCATTTTATCCAACAATTTCAACATTCAACTTTTTATCAGAATGAGAAAGTTCTTTTTTTTAAAAAAAATGTAATAAAATATCAAGGCTATTTGGGAAAAATTTTCGAAACAAAATTCCTCACTGACTCTCATTCATGAAGGACAAATTTGTTTTTGCTAACTTTGAAAATGTTTAATGAACTCAACTTCCCCTAAATTATTATTTTTTCAGGTAAAAGTAAAGAACCGTTGATCCTTGGATCACTAAACTCAATGTACAAGTCAAGGATAACCGCGTCAGCAGTTTGCAGTTATACTACTTTCGACCATGTTGATTTATAGCCAAAATTAAATGAAATCCTTTGTAAATAGTATTGATTTGCTTATATGGTTGAAATGTATTGGATTTATTTGATTATACATTTGATCTATTCGTCATATTGTTTTTTTTTGGCATTTTTTTTAGATGATATCTGTTGTAAAATTGTGCTTCATGAATCAAAAATAAATGTAACTAAATCAAGCTCTTCACCTTTGGCTTCTCCTGGTGTAGTAATTTCATAAAGTCTGGATAACCTCTATTAATGAACCAAATGTGTCATGTAATCATTCTTCAGAGGCAGGTGGAATAACTGCAAATTAAAAATTGTGTTTTTCATTTCATTGGCTAAATAATAAGAATATAAACACCTCATGATGGCTAAAAAAAGCTGGTTTGTGGACTGGAGTGAAAATGCTAAATAGATCATTTAAATATGATGAAAAGGAGAAAAATGTAGAGAAACTGCATGATTCTGGTAGAAAAAGTTCTTGACTTGATATATGAATTTTAAATTTTTTGTTTCATGCCCATGCTTTGCAATATTCTTTCATTTGCTTTAATATCCTGAAAAGTAATTATGATTGTCTTGAGTAAGTAGGACGCCATATAAATAATCTTCCCTTACCTTGTTATCTATGTCTGTAGGATACTTTATCTCCAAATACCAAGCTCCCAAACTGACGCAGGAGAGTAAATATTACAGTTGTATCTACAGAACCGCAATCAGTTTTTACTTGTACTTTTTTTTTTTTTACATAACCTGCATAAACATTGTTTGTTTTTCAGAGTCAAAACAGCAATGTCCAAATGTCAGCCACTGAACCAGAGGAACAATTGTATTATGGAGAAATAACATTTCGCAGAAAGACGCCTGAAACTTCCTCCAAATTGGTGCAGCACAATGAACAGACTTTGCACGCAGAGGTGAAATTGTTGCAGCGAGGAATCAGCTCAAAGCTGACTCCAGAGATCCACAGGGATCTTTGCTGTGAAGAAAAAATAATAACCTCTGTTGTGTGATGGCAAACATCTAAGTTTTGTCTATGTCAGGGGAAATGTTATGATAAAGATGGAGAGCCTGTACCTCAAGACCTTGTCACCCTCCAATGCGCATGCTTCTGACAGTTATTAGGGATGAATGATATTGATTGAAAGATTTTCTATGATATTTTGTAATATTTATTGGAATAATGACAAAAGTGACGAGAAAAAAGGTTTTATTTCAATCTCCTGTGGTAAAAGACTATGGCTGTGAGTGAATGTCCCCTCAGTCAAAAGCTATGACCAGGGCGTGCTGTGGTGGCGCAGGGGTTGGCACGACCCACGTTTGGAGGCCTTAGTCCTCGACACAGCCATCGCGGGTTCGATTCCCGGACCTGACAATATTTGTCGCATGTCTTCCCGCCTCTTTCATGTCAGCCTACTTTCAAATAAGGTACACTAGAACCCACAAAGCCCCCTGCAGGGGAAGAAAAAAATAATAAGGGCTACGATCAATTTAACCATTTAAGTTGAAATTGGATTTAGCGTTGCACTCGAGGTAACAGCGTTCCAATTAACACAGTCAAAGAAATAAGGATTTCAACATGACGTCCAAGAAGAAATTGTTCTAGAAACACTAGAAAACCAGTTTGTTTTTTGTTTTTTTTTACTTTAAGGTGGTTGTAAACAGTCATAGAAAATTTCAGAACCAAGTTATTACTGTTATGTACTAATACATAAAACATGCAGACTTAGAGTTTGTACTTTCTTTTTGTTTTCTTACTTTATTTTTTTTATTTAGACTGTAACTATGTAACACAATGTATTATGTGAATGATAGATTGTAGGTTAGTTGGTGTTTCTGGTAATGTCTGGACTTCCCATTTCTGTAGTGACTAGCGATTATTGTCTTGTAAAAGACAATGCATTAGTTCTCTGCAATGTAAACAAGTTATTATTTGGAAAATGTTGTTAATAGTTTTTGTTCTACCAGGAAGAGTTGCCTTCCCTTTTCTGAGGTTCAGCGGAAGGCACATGATTTTAAAACTCAGTAAACGTGCAAATAAGGAAGTAAAGGTTATTATTTTTTTTTTTTCTGAAGCTCAGAAAATTATTGTTTTCTATACGGTCACCTGTTGCCAGTTGTCACGACCTTCTATTTCCAAAAAACAAAATATCCAACAAAGGCCGTGGATGCAAACAGGTGGTTTGATTTGCACGCACTTCCGACTTGCTTTGTTTTGTAAAAATATATGGGATTTATTTCTTGAAAAAGTAGTGACAAAATAATTACTAAAGCGTCTTACAAGTTAGTCGAAAACGAAAAATAATCTCAATTTGATGTTTTAAGCTCTACAAGTGTTCCAAAAAAGTGGCCAAAAAATCATTTGCAAAACCTCCCGTCAACACACCAAACACTCCACCTCCACCAAGCACCAGGTGTGTTCTTAATTACTCAAATTAATGGGAGGGTCTAACAATTAGCAACGCAATCTAAACAATTCCAGATATAAAACTAATTACAAATTTTGGTTCTAAAGCAATTTAAATATGTATTTCTTCAACAAAGGAGAAAAGTAAATTAGTAGAAATTACAATCCATAAAATTTAGCATAAAGGGCCACAACATCCTGGACCCTAATTCATGTACAAGAATTATATCTCACATCTGCATAAGTGGCCATTAGCAAATGATAATTAATATCAACATTAGCAGACTTAGCTCTTCAAGATTTTCTATTAACAAAAAATGATTTAAACATCAACTTATTCAGTAGTCCATGTTACATTTTTATTTTTATTTTTTGTAGTCCATATGTCTTCTTAGTGAAAAAATAAAAAAGCAAAAACAGTTAATGTTCCATTTGATCTTGTGGTCCGTTTTCTGAATGCCCTTCCCCACCAACATTATGCATAAATTCTTTGTACTCTTCAAAGAATAGCTTATCCTTCTGAAATCGTTTTAACAGACATTGCGCCCTCTGCTGGGCCACCTGTTTGTTGTTGGGCATTTTTACTTAAACATTACGAAAGGGTAACTTCAGAAAATAATAACCATCTTTAAGCACCGCTGACTTTGACATGATGTCCATGAGCTGTTTGTCTTCTGCAGACATTTCAGTATGCTCATTGCACTTGTGCTCTATAAAATCCTGGTTATGCTGACCGTCCAGCATTTCTTCCAAACTGCTTATAGAGATACGGTTCCCCTGAATAGAACCAGCAACGTGTCCATTTTCTTCACTACCCTGATTGAGTGGACCATTAACAACCCAACCAAGGCGTGTTAGCACAGCATAAGGCCCACTACCTTCATGGTTAACTATTTTCCAAGGTTCCAATGCTTTGGGAGAATTTACACCAATGAGCAGCCCAATGCCAGCATCTATTGGTGTCAACTCGACATCTTTTAGATAAGACCATTTTCTTAAGTCTTCCCCTTTAGGGATGTTTTCTTTAGTGACAAGAATGGTCTGTTGAGTATAAACATCAGGCAACTTTAAGTACTCATTTTCTTTTAAAGCAGCTACTTCCAAACCAGATAATCTGTTGCTACTAAGAGGCTTTTCCTGACCCATGGTTTTTAGCACAATTTCCACTTTCTTTCCATGTGCATTTAACTGCATCATCAAAGCCTCTGTACAGGGTGGAATTTATTGATGCCTCTGATTTTTGAAGATCAACACACATCAACCTTATTTCAGTGGCATATCTACCTGCTTTTCTCATTTTGGGTGTGGCTAAGAGAAACAGCCATATTTTTTTTATACCCCAGGAAAATAGAAAGAAATGAATTACTGCTTATAATATCTGTGACACTGTTGTCAACTGAAACAGGGAAAAAAAGTAGATATTTATTTATTTGCTTATATTTATTCTATGGGAATAGGGGCATTGCTGAATAAAATACGTTATTATTTAGACAGGATTGTCTAAATAACAGCTAAGATAAATATAAAACGCAAAACAAACTGAGGAATAGCTCATCGTAAATGATCTGTCAATTCATATGTCACCTACTGTTATGTGCCTTGGGCACATTAGTAAATATTTTTGTTTATTATTTTTCTTAGATTGTTTTTTTTTTAAATTGACTTTAGTTGAATGACTTTTTGTTAAAAAAAACTTTCGTGTCTGGATAATTCCGTGTTGTAATTAATTTGGTTTTGTTAATTTGTGACGCTGTTGGCCCGCCTACAAATAGGTTGGGTTATGACAGGAGACCGACTCTCCCTTCCGCTGGACTCATCACCGCCTCGGAAATGCGCCCCGACGAGGAGCGCGCGCGTGTTCCAGAGGCAGTAACCCGCAACTTTGTTCGCTTTTTCCTGTTTTTGTGATGATTTTGACCTGGTGGGACCGGTTGTTCTGTTTTCGATGTTTTCTTTGTAGTAGATTCCTTTTTTTCTCTTTAGTTCGGTACTAGTAGGTGCTTCGACGGCCCTGTATAGGGTTGGCCCCCTGCTGTACCGTTTTATTCTTTTTGATCGGCCCACCAGGTCCAACTTTCTGTTTATACTTTGGAATTTTTGTTCACTTTCTTTCTTTTGGACACGGGGAGGATTTAATTATTTTCCTTCACAGAAAATCAAGAGAGTTTTGAAATAAAATGACTCTTTAAAAATCCTCATTTTGCCTACGTGTCCTCAAATATGTTGGCTCTTGGTGGACGTAACACCTACAAAGTTGATATGTAAAAGACAAGAACAGTGCACACAGGTAAGTCATCAGCACAGCACATAAGCTGCAGGGCAACATGCTACCTGATCCTGCATGCCATGACCGCACACACCCAGATTACTCATCAGATCAGCGTCTCTGCGCTTGGCAACCTCTAGGGGGCGGAAGAGTCAAACAGTGTGTCTGGGAAATTCAGTTTCAAGGTCCTCCATCCTAAAGTGATTTAATTTAATGCTGCTTTACGACAGAATAATATGAAACCAGCTAAGCCGGTAGAGTTTAAATATAGCTCATTTTCTGTTTTTTCATAAAAAGTTTTGCTTTGCTCCTTAAACTACAACATTGCCCAGATCAAAGTGCAACACGGATGTGCAGCGAGCTTAAAGAATATTCTAAGAACAGAGGAATCAAGAAAACATATATAACTTTCATGAGGGAAAGGCTTTTAATGTACTATTGATCATTATTGGTAGGATTCGAACCTTCACAGGGAGACCCCAATATATTTCAAATCCATCGCCTTAACCTCTCGACCACAATAAACCACGTATTGGCAGGGTTGAGACAACGGGTGAAATTTCAGGAACCATTTTACAATTTACTCTCTCTCTAAAAAAAGATCTCTTACATATTCTATGAATTCTTCACACACTAGTGACTAAAAGGCCATGTCCTATGTAAATTGTTTT
>CAEFZX010013365.1:0-11611 GCA_903066825.1 Alfaro cultratus | reverse complement strand
TTAATGTTTTTTTTCTTATTTACCATTGGAGTTTTATATTTGTAAATTTGTTTGGGCCGGGGGGGGGGTTATTTTAACAACTCCCTAACCCCCCCCCCCCCCCCCCCCCCCGCCAAAAAAAAACAAAGAATTACTCATGCATGTTAGAATATGTGTGACTTCTTATTGAAAAATAAGGCAGCCAGTAACAAAGCATCCAACCTGGCTTCTTGTACAACTGATGGTATATACCATTAAAAAAAAAGACACATATCTGTGTTGCAGTGAATTTCCAGTCAGGGGGTAAAGCTTCAGTCTGGGTGCATGTCGAGGCATCGGAGGGAGAGGGGAAGAGGTAGAGAGTGAAACTCTTAAATTGTGAGAGGAGTGTGAAAGTAGGGCAGGTATGAGAGAGTTGAGAGCAGCTTGGGGAAGGAAAGGAAATAGAGTTGGGAAACTTTAAACTAAAACAAGAGAAGAAGGTCTATTCATCATCGTCATCATCATCATCAAACTACTTCAATGTTTGATAGAAGTAGCCGTTTTCAATCACATTTTGCCAAAATGTTGAATTAAAAGAAAGCTCCAGATTGAGAAGAGAAACCCACGCCGGAGTTTAGCATGCTAATTCTTTCTGAATCACGTCCCACAAACATGCATGTTGTGTTAATAATCGACGCTTGGTTTCCTGCCCTTCGTGTGTTAGCGCTGACATAGCCGATACGCGCCACACCTCTGGACCAACATCGACCGCAACCCTCTGAGCGATCAAGCTAGAAAAACTGATGGCTTGATGCTTTACTTCTAAAGCTTTTTCTTCTTCAAAGCGATTTTTTATTTTCCCGGGCACAGTAACAGATTGATCCGACGTTAATGAATATTTAATTGCACACTGAGGTCAATAAGCCTGGAGCTGAGCACTAAAGCATGAAAAGTGTATTATAATAAACAGTAAACTCCATGTTTTTTTGTTTGTTTGTTTGTTTGTTTTTTGGCTCACTCGTGCTGTAGAAAAAAATCTGGGACATTTGAAGTTTTGACTCAAGTTTTACAAGAGTGGTTTTAAAAATGAACTATGCTGCAATGCCATTGTGTGGCTGGAGTAATTATCATTGTGACATAGATAATCGCAAATCAAATCAACGTATTGGATTATCAATGGATCACGAGAAAACTGGACACGAGTGAAAAAGCTTCTGTAGTTTCACTCAAAAACTGCATTTCTGTGGCGCTGTCTTTGTGCCACCAATCTGAGTGAGCAGCGAAACTGGCATGTGCGCAAACAATAATCTCACGCTCGATCGCTAGCTTTGCGTCTTCGCATGTGAAGTGCGGATCGTTTTCGTCCAATCGACGTGCTCCTTGGATGAAAAAGAACAAATCGGAGCCGACTAGTCAAAATGCTCCAGGAAGTGACAGAAGTTACAAAACAAAACTGAGAGAAAAACACAAGAAAACGTGAATTTCTTGAAGGCCTACCAATGCGTAGCTAAGAAAGCTAATATGCTTATTTTGTGCATTTCCGGTAACATTTCTACATTTCTTGAGCTGCTACATGATGTGATCCTCTGCCACAGTCAACTCACATCCCCTGGATTTGAGAAAACGTTGCTGTACCACTGACATGTGGGATTTTCCAAAATATACCATGCAGCCTGAATGTTTTCATGTTCTCCAACTGGAGGTCTTTTGCTGATGAACCACACTGCAGGGCTGATGTGACTATCTCAGACCGTGTTCAGAAGCAATTGGTTCACCACAGGATGACCCTACTTACACAATAATCATGAGGCTGCAGTGCTTCAAATCCTGCACACCAATACTCATGGATACAAAACTACTGCTCTGGAATCTGGTGGGTAACCACCACAACAAAATACTATTTCATACAATATGAATGCTCAGAACTTTAGAAAATCTGTAATGTTCAGTCTGTATTTGAGAAGTCCAGTTGAAGACCTGAAAGCAGACTTTATGTTTTAGCAAGGTCTTCATCCAGCATCCAGGGGATATAACCGAGTTAAAGTGAAGCTTAGACAGTTGTTTTGGCATAACTGGTGATCAATGTAAGTTTCAGTGGCCAAGAATCTTTATCAGACCACATTACATTGATTTGTGTCGACTCCAACAATGAACAACGGGAGTGACTGTAGAAATGAGGCAGCGTTAGTGGTTGAGCAAGCAGAATAAAGGTAGCATAATTAGCCATAAGTTCTCCTTTTTGTCTACTACTGTCGGTGAATGTGGTGTTCAGAAGTAAGGGTGTTTTCATCCCTCATAGTCTGGTAGACTCGATTTGATTGGAGACCAAAGTTGCAATGTTTGTTACATTTTTAGTTGGTGCTGTTCAATTTCACTCTGCACTGTGTCAAACAAACTCAGCTATTTAAAAACCTGTTCCCCTCCTGGCCTGTGGAGGCGCTGCACCGAGAACTACTGACGGAGATGACACAAAAACCTCTGAAGAAGACACTTAGCGCAACTTCCTTCTTCACAAAGTGTGAACAAAAATGGATCTTAGTGTTTTTTTAAAGAAAACGAGCCATTTCTCGCTCCAGCGGCAGACTCTTGCTTTAGCTTAGGTTGTATTTACCCAGAATGCCCTGCGCTGTAGTCCACTTCCTGCTTTTGGAGCGGTCTCCGGTTCGCTTGGGGTTCACATACGCATTCAAACCATGCCAGAGTTCACTTCAATCGAACTGAGACTGAAGTGTTTAGGCGGACCAGAGGTTGTCATTTGGTCGGCGTCAGAGTTCATTCACACCTCCCCAAACAAACCGCACTTTCTACCAAACGAACTGGAGCGGAATCTCTTCGATCACAAAGTTGCCCCGTCCTTTAAGCGCAACTGTCTATTCTGGTCCAAAGGAGACAAATTTTCACTGATTTAACACAACAATGTGTTGCAGGGGGCCTGTGCTCACTTTTATTTAGCTGAGAAGAATTGAATAGCGCCATAATGCCTCTTCAGATGCAGCCAAAACAGAAAGGTTGAGTCATTTTTCCCCACAGAACTCAAATGCAACATTTAAAAATATGTTGGCTCTAAATATGGAAGTTATTATTAGTGCTAGTAGTAAGAGTTTTATCCCAAAATAACCCCTATTTTTGCTTCAAGTGTAGATGCGAATCTGCATGACACATAAGCAAAAACATGCACAGCGAGTAAAACACTGACAGGACATGAAGATCCTTTATCCCATGTGAAGGGAAGGTTATGTTTTGGTTTAAAAGTAAGTTTAAGATGTGGATGACAAGGGGACACCTGGCGAACCTGATCCTGATTCGATGTCTGGCTGGTTGGATGAACTTTCCTGTCCTGCTGTGACCCAGTAATCATGACTCCAAACATCATGACTTTATCCATAATCATAAAATCTTAATAATAATAGTCTTCTGGTAAAAAGGCGCCCCACATCATGATGCAGCCATTACCATGTGGCAACCTGGTGATGCAGTGTTAGTTTTATCTACCAGAAAGCATTTCGCACACATTTCTCTACCTGTTTGGTGGATACTACATGGCTCATTTCAACAATAATTAAATGACATTATCAAAAATGAAAGCAGGAGTATATAAATGACCCAATAAATAAATCAATATACTAGTAAAATTTAAATATATAAGTAATTTAAATATATGAGTTCTTGGAACTAAACTGAAAAAGCAAATATGAAGGTCGATTAAATTATTAAACATGAAGTAAAGTTCTCTCTCTCTTTTTTTTTTAATTGGAACATTTTAAGTGTATTGATTTTAGTATTTGTCACTTTCAGTCCTCCATATGAGCTGTGGCTCTAAATTGCACACATGTGGACTCTACCTATTAACTATGTAAAGTCTGCAGGCAATTTCATTTAAGGGCATAAGAGTAAAGTGGGATGAATACAAATCAAATGCATGCATATATATATATACAGTATATATATATATATATATTTTTTTTTTTTGGTTGGTCACATAAAAATCCCAACAGGACACATTCATCTGGTGACAAAGTTTAAAACCGAGGTATGAAAACTTTTGGAAGTCTTGAGCTCACATTCAAAAGTCGTTTATTAGACTAAGAAGCGCATAAACTGGGCGCGGCAGAGCGGCCGCATGAGCCAGCCCCTCGCACAGAAACGCCTGCTAACGTTTTCATTCATCTCGAACCGAAGCAGTAGCTGCCCCATTTTCCCACGAGGACAGGCTCCCGCGAACCAAAAGAGTGCTGTCAAGCAACAACAACCAGACAGGCTTTAATTTGAACTCTGTCACAGCAGACCTTTCTGGTTAATATCCAAGGCAGCGGTTTGCTTTCAGGCGGCGATGCTGCTGCCCCCAAGTTTGAAGCAACAAAAAGGGAAGTTAGAAAATGTCCAGGTTGGGTTAAATCCATCAGCTAAAAACACACCGTACGCAGAAACCTCACATCAGCAGCTGAGAGGTTTTCTTTGACGAGATATTGCCGACCACACTGGCTTATGCAAAGTGGATTTCACTGCTGTGGAAGTAAACACACAGCAGTGTGTACCAAGTATTTTAAACCTGCCTCAGCTCATCTGAGGATTTAGGCTCTTTAGTTGATTCTGTCGCTCCATCTTGTCGCTCACTAACTCATTTATTCCTCCTTGTTCTTCTGAAAGTTGTTTGTTGCTCAGGTCTTTTGTTTTGCTGCCTTCGATTCGATGTAATACCTTTTACATGAGCGGCGGCCATATTGGATACTGAATGGGCTGCTCGGTGACCTCCGGCTCTGTTCGAATCCCAAATCCAACGGGAGTTTTGGTTTTCCAACTGGGAATTTCCATTCAATCAGAAAGTACCATTGACAGTCTACACTTTTAAAACAAACTTTTTATTAATTTCATTGCTGATATCTTAACAATGACTGTTAAAATGTACATTTATGTTTGCTAACAACCCATGTTTGATGCATCAACCCTCCTCTTTAGCTGCGGCTAAAAGTCGCAGGATAAGTACATTTAAGAATAGAAGTTTCAGGAACTTTTGTTCTTCCTGTCTTTTTGTACTAAATGCCTAAAAAACGTGCAACAATAAAGAGTAATACATTCATATCTAACTATATGAAGCCAAGAAATACTACTGTGTCCACACAGTAAAAAAAAACAAAAAAAAACAAAAGAATATATATTTGACATGAGTCAGCCACCCTGACACAAATATAAGATTACTTCAACGCCTCAACCAAAATATGTCACCATGAAATAATGAAATCAAGAAAGTGCCTTATCCAGCTGTACATTTGTGTTTATTGATAATGGCTAAGCTTCAATAATCCTGGCAGGTTCCCCTCTCTTTTCAGCCAAGATCTTGATTTTTTATTTTTTCTTTATCAAGGGGAAAACCACTTTTCTTGGTTCTTGTCATCACTTCTGGTCGTCTAATGTGCCAGTAAGCTGAAAAGGAGCAGACCCAACAACTTTTTTTTTTTTTTCAAACATTTTCCAACAGCACGTTATAGTATCCACCAAAGTCTCACTACATGTGCTTCGTGACTGCTCAAAACGTCTGGAACTCATCTGAGGAGAAGATCGTTACAAGACCCGAAGAAGACCATCCGCAATTTTTGACTTTATGGTTAATGCATCGTCATTGTCTTTCGGTTGATTATCAAGAAATGTTTTATATCTTTGTGCTGACTTTGGGAACGCTACATGGACAGACACTGGTCTACATTTCTCTACTCTACAGGTAATAACCCTCCCATCAGGGATGAAGGCCTGCTGACCTTCCTAAACACAAGACTTACAACTAAAGGAGACAAACCTTTTTATTCTGTGACTCCTCTAAAGGCCGACTAAAAACCTCTTGTTTTTTTTTTTTTTTATCTTTCCTGTTTGTTGAACTTTATCTCAAAAAGTGATATCTGGATAAAGTTTTACTTGCTTGCTTTGTGGTTGATTTTGTCTGTGCTAAAGTGGGGTTTTAAGGAAAACCATTAGCTAATGCTAACTCGTTAATAATAATGTAATGTGTGTGGTGAATGAATTAAGGAATTGGTCGATTTAATGTCTTAATCTGGGAACAAACTCCCAGAAAACTGTAACACGGCTGAAACACTGAGTTTGTTTAAATCAAGACTAAAAACACTCCTGTTTAGAGTTGCCTTTGATTGATGATAACTGGAACATTGATCAATATATTTGATGTGTGTTGATGATTTTAACAAATGCACTTGGCAGAACGTAATGTCTGATGTCACAACTGGTGACCATTTGATGCGATTATCTTGTGTTTTTTTTATGTTTGTCCACTTTAATCTGCCTCGTTGATGAAATGTGTTACACAAAAAAACTTGACCGATTGATAATATCGTGCGCCTCATTCAGCGTCACAGGTTAGTTCATGCACATCTATCATTTTACCTTGGCTCAACGTGAGGACATACTGACTGAAAAGCGCAAAATAAGATAACGGCTGAAAACTTTTCCAGCTGCAGTTCGCGGTGGTTTCTGATTCTCGGCCCATCCTCCACAGATGAACTCCTCTGTGAGGACTTTCTAAAACAGCACAGCTGCCAGCTCAGCCAAAAATCTCCACATCGCAGAGCAGAGACAGACAGACGGACAGAGAGAGAGAGAGAGAGAAAGAGAAGAAAAAAAATCTATGACATAGCTTTCAACCAAATCTCTTAAATTTGTTCGTCCGGGCCTAATAGCCTAACTGGAGCAGAATCTGATCTGAATCAGATTGTAATTGTGAACATCATCTCTAATGGCTAAAGTTAATTATGGGGGGGATGTTTCATCAGTTTAAATGACAGAGAGAGGCCATTCGCCATCAGGAGGCTCTGGTTCGGGAGGCAGGAAGCGACAGCAAAGCGAGAACAGACTGATCGGAGGGATGACGACAGAAGTCAGCCATGACGCGTCTGCCCTTCGTTCGAGCCTTTTACTGCAGAGGCTGCAGGAAAGGACTGACTTGTGCCGTGAAATTAGCTGGAAGTTGCACCATTTAGGTAGAAACACAGTTGCTGTTGCTTTTCTGCAGCTATGATGCATAAACAGATGAATCCAGATGTGACGCAAACTGTCAATCGTTTCCTTTTTAAGGTCAGTTTACCAGTATTATTTCTAGTTAGATGTCTGAGTAATGAGACTTTTGTATTATTCTCACAAGTCAGAAGGTTACATACTTTATATGAATTTAATATTTTGTAGAACTTCCTGATAAATTCTAAGACGTGGGTCAAATGTTTCGGTTTTCTCCTACCCTTATCCCTCCACACAGAACTGATGCAACATAGCCAAGTTTGACTAACCCTTACAAAACCTTATAAAGCAAATTTATAGTTGGATTGTTACGTGTGGCCACTCTAAAACATTTACTTTTTTTCCACGTAAGTCATTCTAAGTAATTGGTGGCATGATTGGGGGTCATTGTCCATTTGGACGACCCATTTGCGCCCAAGCTTTAACTTCCTGGCTGACGTCTTGAGATATTGCTTTAATTTTTTCCACTTGATGCCATTTCTTTTGTGAAGTACAACATCCACTGTTTCCACCATGATGTAAGAATGCTCTTTATGTAAATTTCAGTTCATCAGACCACAGGACACGATCCCAAGAACGAAAGTGGTCTTTGTCACAGTGTGTTCAGAGAATGTAATCCAGATTTGTATTTGCCTTCGGATCAACTCTTTTGTTCTAGAGTTGATTTGAACATTACAGAACCAATCTGACGTCCTGAACAGCATGATGATGACATGCTCATTGTGTTCACACCTCCTCTTAATTGTTTGGATGGATGATGGAGGCATCTGCAAACACCTGGAAAATTATTCTCAAAAACCGAGCCCGTTTGTGTAGGTCCACAGTTGATTCCTAACCCTAATCCTAATCCTCGACTGACTTTTCATGGGCCTATGAAAGCTTTACAACGCCATGACAACGCAAACACAAATAACAGACTTAATAATCACTCTTTCACAGTAAACTTTAAGATGGGATTAGGACAAATAGACTTCATTTGTGAAATGTGCTCAAAGCTCTTTACACTAGAGCCACATTTAAACCAGTCGCACTCACAAATATGCTCACGTCTCAACAACAATACAGATCAGCAGCTGGGGGTTAAGTGCCTTGCCCAGTGGGACGTTAACATGTGACAGTAGGAAGCTAGAGTCCAACCCACAACTTCCAGTTTGCAAGATCAGGACTCTCCTCACTGAGCTGCAGTGCCTTTTGTTGGCACCGCATCTCTTGTGGTCCTGCGCTGCCGAATTAATATCTGAAAGCTCACAGCTGGGCAGGATATCAACACCTCAGCTTGTGATTTATGAATGGCCGAGGGTGCTGAGAGAGGGCTCAGGCTTTGCCGCTTTATGGAGGAAATGTTTTGTGTAGGCGGCTACTGTCTGGTCAAAGTCGCCCAAAACCCGTTGCCATGTTTACTCTCTCCGGGAGCTCGTGAAATGTTCAGGATTGGTTCTTCTCAACGCTTGCCTCTGCGTGAATAAATGATGGAGGGAGAAATTCACGGATGAAAGAATAAGAGCAAGAAATGAGGGTGAGTGTGACGGAGGGAAAACCCAACTGTCCGCGTGTCTTTGTCTGTTCATCCGCCGTTTTTGACCCATATCTGGTCAGCAGATTTGTGGTTCTTTGAAGGTGATTTTACAGGGAAGCAGGACAGTCGATGAGTGAGGACAGTCAGTTTACACAGCGGCTCACATTAAACAGAAACAACAGCCCATCCCTGAACAGCCTGTCCTCATTAGACAATCCCTTTCTCTCTCTCTCTGGAGTACCTTCTCTATAAATAGTCCCTGCCCTGCCACCCTGCCCACAGGGCAGAGAGAGGCCTGTCAAGGTGGAACCCCCCGAACCTCAAGGATAACACCAACACACACATACACAACCACAATTAACACGTAAAGCTGAGAGAGAACGGGACAGAACGCGACACAAAAGGAAGTACGCCAGAAGAGCCCCCAGGCTTACCGGAGGGGACTTTTCTGTGCGTGTGTGTGTGTGTGTGTGTGTGTGTGTGTGTGTGCATATATGCATCCATGTAAATGTGCAAACTGGATACGGCTTTCTGACAAACTTCCCACTCGTGTGCTTATCTAGGCCGAAGACTACAACTCACAAAAGAGACGCGTGGCAAGCCTGAATATGTGTCCGTACCCTTTGATTTCCCCTATTTGTGAAATTTTAGCATGTTTTTCACATGTTTAATTGGAATATTGCGTAAGACAGCGGCACAAAACTATGAAGATGTTGAAGGAAAATATGCGTGGTTTTCACAATGTTTGCAGCTAGACATCTAAAAAGGGCAACATCCATTTATATCTGGGCTGTTCAAAAAGCAGGTATTGAAGCTCGATTCAGTTTAAAATGTTTCATTTGTGCTGAAATCCGGTTTCAGCACAAAATCAGATATAGGTCTCATATGGACAAAAAAGTGGATTTGAGTGGCTAGTTAGTTTTGTATTATTTAAAATTGTACTAAGAAACTAGTAAAATTTGGTAAGAAAGTCTTTTCTTGTCTTTTTTTACTTTAAAGTACAAATTACTAGCTTATATCAATATTTATAATTTATACACATTCAGCATTGTTAGCCTTCAGTTGACACATTTGAATGAATTTAAAGACGTTTTGGGCAACATTGTTTTTTTCCTTCTGATTTCTTCTCCACTCTCTTTGCAAGACTTTTTTCCAAATAAATGTTTCATTTTTAGCTGTCAAAAGCATATGTGCTTCACATATGCTGGCCTAAACTTCTGTCTTCCCTGGCATGAATAGAAAATGAAACTTGTGAATATTGGAAGCCATCATGTTTTGTTTTGTTTTGTTTTGTAGTTTTATACATGACATGACATGAACTTCAAATGGGTCGGTTATCGTATTCTCCGACGCAAAAAACAGACAGTCATGCTGTGGGCCAACTTTTATTAATGTTGTTAACGTGAGGCTGTTTTTAAAGCAATCCACCCACTCCATAAAAACTGGCTGGCAAAAGATAGTAACTGGTAAATATTTGAAAACTGGTCCAGTAGGTGTTTCTTCCAGATTTTTGATTAAAGTTATTCTAATAAATAAACGTAACTATTAAAACTAGAATATTCAGTATGTCATACCTCCTCTTCAGCAGTAGGAATAGTGGTTTCTTTTCTATTTCAATTGAAAATAATCACATTAAGTTAAATCTCACACAGGCCCAAAACTAGTACAACAATATAGCAAACCCGTCTAGAAACCCTTATAACTGACTCTTTTAGTATTTCAAACACCAAATTAATCTTAATATGCATTAACCATTAACACGCCCAGCGGAAAACATCTGTGCACTGCCAAAGAAACCAATATCTACAGTCTTCTTCATCTAAACTCTCTTTGGGATTATAGCCAATCAAATACAACGAATGCTGCTCCAGCATTGGCTGCTTTGCAACACCAGCCAATAGCGTGTCGAGTAGCAACTATTTCAGCTTCCCAAGCTCTATCTTCTTTCAAATATTTCATAAACATGCGCTACGAAAAAAGAACCGCAAATATGCGAATTTATCTGCTTTAGAGATTTGAACAACTATCACATTCAAAAAAACTCAAATCTCTATTATTTTTTTTTTAAACATATCCTTTCGAACAAATGTATAAATATTCCAGAGAAAAATATTTAAAGTTTCTAGTTTTGTGTCAACAGCCGTGAATTACAGTTGCTAGTTTAACTAGTCGTGGTGCTCGACTCTGTGCTGCACTGGGGTCTCATTTCCTGCTCGGCGCAACCGCAAACCAATCAATGCAGAAATGACAACTGGCCTCTGCTCACCAGCTTAACGAGTCTGCATGGAGATGCTGCACGTGAGTTTCAGAGCAAGCAGGTGAGTCGCAGAAGAAAACATGTTTCCACTGTTTGTTTACAGCTGTATTTAATGAATAATGTGAACTGGAGAAGAGGTCATCAAATTCTGCTTTGGGTTCCAGACCATGTTGGACCGGCTCAACCTTCCAAGAAGCCTTCCCTAATCGCTTTGTACTTTCTTAATCTCATTTAACCTGAACTTTTTTTTTTGGCCCTTTTATCCCCACTGGAGCTGTTCTAAAGGTATGGAATTTTGTTCCCATTTCTCTAGATGTCTGAATATTACACAAACCGTCGACTAGAATTTGACTTCTTCCTGAGAAATGCCTCCTAATTTCTGGGCCAACAAATATTTTCTGAATGTATTGCAGACACACTGTAATTCATTGCTAATATCAGCCGTTACTCGTGAATACAGCACTAAACATGATCCCTCCTCTGAGAATTGTGGAAAATCACTCACCAAATTTGGATGACCAAGAGCAAACGAGTCTGTTTGTGCCATAGTAATAACATGTTTGATTAGCAAATTAAAAAACATAGTAAAAATGCATTTATTTCCATTTTATCGCACATAAATATAAGGTATAGTTGGTTTCCGGTCCTTGTGCGGCGGCCATATTGGATAAGGAGCTCAGGGATGCTGCCTCCGACATTCCCAGCAGGAATTCCGACTTATACGGGCATTCTTGTTAAATTTCCTACTAGCAAGAAAAAACTGACGAACTAACTGTGTCCTACGTGTAGCAGAGTTAATTTTATTTATTTATTTTATTTTTCTTTATGAACCTTCTCAAAACTAATTTTCTTTGAATTGA
>CAEFZX010013363.1:0-65852 GCA_903066825.1 Alfaro cultratus | reverse complement strand
TGAGGTCATTTTCACACCTTCATGGACTCTGAAGGGGCCGACCAGCTCTCTCTCTCTCCCCATGATTTCGGCCCAAAAAATGACTCCACCACCTCCTTGTTGACGTCACAGCCATGTTGGAACGTGGTGGCCATCCACCACCAATCCACTACTGCGTCCATTTGGACCATCCAGGGTTACACAGCAGTCATCAGTGAACAAGACTGTTTGAAAATGAATATTCATGTATGGCTGGGCCCACTGCGACCGTTTCTGCTTGTGAGCTCTGGTTAGCGGTGGCTGAATAGTAAATTCATGCACCGCGAGCCTCTGGAGGATCCTCCACCTTGAGGTTCCAGAGGCACCAGCAGCTTCAAATAACTGTTTGCTGCTTTGTAAGGGCATTTTAACAGCTGCTCTCTTAATCCGATGAATTTGTCTAACAGAAACCTTCCTCATTATGCCTTTATCTGTACAAACGCATCTTTGTTCTGAATCAGCCACAAATCTCTTCACAGTACGATAACGCTTCAGTTTTCGTTAAATATTTAATGTTTTCATACCTTGTCATACGGCACTACACTATCTGATGACTTTCATCAGCAGAGAGATCGTTTTTGTTCTCAACACAATATCATATTTTGTCTCATGTCTGCTTTCCTTCCAGTCTTAAATGTTTTGCGTGTGAAAATAATGACCTTTTGATTTGAAGTCTTAGTCTTTAAAAGACTCATCGACAGCAACAGTTGCTTCTCTTTTTTTCCTTGACATTTTTAATAGAGGCTTGTATCCTCAAGATCAACCAATTGCCCAAAACTCATAAAGGTTGCTGATTTCTTTCTTAAATCCAATTGAGACTCAATTGGATCTCAGTTGGATTTAATTAATTGAGACTCAATTGGATTTAAGAAAGAAATCGACAACCTACAGATTGTAGGGGTGTACTTAGTTTTTGTGCTTCCCCCGCCTCCCGTGACTATATGCTGCTCATAGCAGCGCCTGCTATATTTATGTCTCTGCATTTTAAATGAAAACGAGGTTGAGTGTCTTCAGGCGATCAGAATGAGCTATTACCATGATGATTGAAAAGCGAGGGAGCGAGTGAGCTGAAAAGACAAAGTAGAAGAGGCCTGACAAATGAAATCAAACTTCATAAGACCTGCCAGTGGTGTCAGTTGTTATCCATATCTCAAGTGCATTATGGTACTGCAACGCAGCTCACTGCCTTCTCATCTGTCGACTCGGATTCATCACACTCTTGACTGTTTCTTTTAAGTCACAAGTGTCAGTGTGAAGAGGAGTCTTAATTGACAACTGAGTGGCACGGACGTGGAGTGCAGCCTTTATTTTTGTGCCAAGACGGGTTGTGTTGTTTTGATGAGCTATTATTGGCAGAAGCCAGCAGCAGATAGCGGTCGGCCTGGAAATGGGAAGTGACATCAGACAGAGAGGAGCTTGTCATTGTCTTCGGGCGAGTTCAGCCTTGCTGTAAGTTAGGAACAGCCTGTTGAAATGTCACTCTGAGGAATTTCTTATCTCTCGGGAGGAGAAATTTGGGTTGATTTTTGTGAAATTATTTAGACATCTGGCAGCTGGTTGTATTGCTGGCACAGTTTAAGGAAGATTTTGTTTTCTAGTGAATTATATTCCTGTTGAATACAGATGAGCCTCTGGCTGTGCAACTCAAAAATATTTTGTCAATTTTTAAAAATTTTTTTTACATTTTCTGTCAAAACCCTCTGTTTGGATTTGGACTGAAACTGTTTACATAACATTTACTGTAGAAGGCCAGGCCATCCATTATTGGTGTCTAATCTATTCTGTCCTTGCGTCTGTTGTTATGTGAAGCAATCTGAAATGTTCAATGATCTGAAAACAGTTTCAGTAAAAAGGGCTCTTGTTGTCGTCGATGTCACAAGTGGACACTTCAGGTTCTGTGTCAAGCATGTTTTAGACGCATTTCTCCTTGAACACACCTTAGATCAAGGAAAACTAAGGTGTGTTCAGGGAATATTTCCTGACCAGGTTACTGGTGAACTTTGTTCCAGAAGTAGAAGAAGTTAATAAGATAGAAGAACATTATACAAAGAATATTATAGAACGTCTACTGGTCATACTCAAGGATACATTTTAGCCACAGTTTTATTCTGTATTTTAGTGGGTGAGTGAGGACAGGGACTAAAGTCAAACAAAGCACATTTATGTATTGATAATATTGTCATTTATGCAACATTTATAGAAAAATTTTCATTGTCATAATAAACAAGCTTATAGTTTCTATAGGTTTTCCTCAAGGTTCAACTTCAGCCTGTATTTCTCTATTGTTGAATGAGCTATGACCAGGACTAATTCAATCCAAATACATTATAGTATAATAAATCCTGGTTGTTTCTTCTGTGTTTCCCACCCTTAGATTTGATACTAAAACCAATGCCTACACTGTTCTTTCTAAAGTATTCAATACTTTAGATCATAGCAATTCTTTGGGTCTTGATAAAAAGTCTCCAAATGTATGAATTATTTTCCTAGAGGATTCAGTGTGTTGCCATTTAAATTACGATACAAGCTTACAATGCCTCCATGTGTTTTCCAAGGCTCCATTTTAACCTTAATTTTCTTCTCAGTTTTAATAAAACAGATGGAAGGGGGACTAACCCATGTCAGAATAAATGTATATGTTGATGACAATTTTATTTGAGAAGCACTCTCACTGAATGCTCCTTTTGTGCAAAAGATTTTCAGTCATAGACCAGTCTGAATTTCTGCTCAAATATATTGCATAAAAAGATGGTGTATGTATAAACATACCTAAGGCTTAGGTAAAAATTTGGTTTTGATTATTACATTAACAATTTCTTAAAAGTTGTGACCTAATTAGATGTTTCATACATTTCAATTGAATAAATGTTTTTGTTTTTTTTTCCATTTTAATCCAGAAAACAAATTTTAACCAGCTCTCAGTACGTCAGTAAAGTGTCTGTAACACAGAGCTCCATACAAGCGCTTCATAATCACAGCGTTCTCCTCTAATATTCTCTCAACCATGGTACAATCTAAATAAATAGTTTTCGGGGCACCGCGTTTCACTGTACATTGATCACGAACACAAGACCCCAGGCAACAATGCAAAGAAGAGAAATGTCTTCCCTATTTTCACTCATCTGAGACTCTGCGTGCGCCTTAATAGACAGAATCAGAATGTCTGCTGTGGTGTTGCAGGCTTTATGAGACCATTACTGCTTTTTATTGTGTATCCCTGGACTAATGGCTTTCTATACTTCCTCTGATTTACTGCCTGTCAGCTTTGTGGCTGTCCATTAGAAAGGAAGGTTGACACCGAGCCAGCGCTTGAAGTGCCCACTGTTAAAAAGAAGGAAGTCATGTCTCACACATAGACGCCAGGACCTCTTTAAAACACTGTTTCAAAACATACTCCTGGCAGCTCATTTACCAGCTTGTCTTCTGCTTCAGTGGTGCTTTTATTAGGTCATTATGTGACATAAGTGACACATGTCTGCAGTGGGTAATATAAAAGTAAAAATCTGTCAAATCTATTAACATTACACTTTATTAATGTGAAATTGGCTGCATTAAAGTTTTATTTTCTGGATGTGAAGTTATATTGGACTTACATTTGTTACTGGTCTTAAGCTCACCATTAAAAATTAATTTGCCAAAATGGCTTTACTTCAGCTTTGATTTGGTAATGTATTCATGGATGGTGTCCTGTTACCATGGCACTGTATGAGTCACTAAATTCAGTTACTGTTATTCACTTTTTTCTAAATGGTCCTTTGCTCATCTTAATGCTAATATAATTTTAATGCTCTTCAGTGGAATCTTTGACCCCAACACCATCAATGACCTATGGAACTAACGTTGGTTGGTCTGGTGGTTTTAACATCTGAGAAGTGTGAGCCTTAGAGTCAGTCCCTATTTAATATGCACCAAAGGAAGAAAACTACATTGGCACAGTGGAACTGTTCTTTAAATGCTAAATATGTCCAACTCCTGTACAATTCTACGCTCCCTTTAAGATAAAACAATGTTTTATATTGCATGTATAATCTGGTGTTGCATTAATTTTCATAGGGATTACAGAGAGACCTGAATTGGGCTACATTCAATTTGATCGTCACAGACATGAATCCTTGAGGGGAAAAGAATGAAATCTTTGAGAGTCAAAAACTCAAAAAATCTATCTTAAACAAAAATTTCTATTAGCGAACACACCACACCTAAGTGCTAACATATTGCAACAACTTTCTTTAGTGTGGAAGTTGTTACTGAAGAAAGGACACATTCAAATTTGGACATTTCGGCAACATTAAGGGATTTTAAATTAGAGGAAGAGCAAAAGGCCTATAAAAAACTTTTTAAAGGAAATTATGTTCTATAGGGAGTAATGTGGTTGTTAATTTAGGCTGCTACATCACACAGCTAGTCTCTGTGGGTGCTGGTCATTTTACTCCTCCTCCATTTTGTAATCTTGCAGTTTTGTTTTTTTAGGTTCAAAACAAAGCTGTGTGTGGCATGATGTCAATTCATACACACCTAGAGCGTATCTTATCAAACTTGATCAGTACCAAATTGACCAGAACCCAACTTTAGTATAACAGGAAGACCATATGTATTACAGAAAGTATTTTTATGATTTCAGCTTCCAGCCTCCATCTTCTATGGATGATACTTTGTTTGAAAATGTTGGTAACCTCTTGTAATATCTACATTCTTCATAGAAATATAAACAGAGATTGGCAATAATGCTCATTGTGCTAATCGCTAATATAAGATGTTAAAAATGGTTTTAAATTCATTCTAAATCATTTTTTTGATTTAAAATGAATGAAACCTAGTCTTACAGATCACTTCTCTCGCTCACAAAGTACAATTTTTTTCCTTAAGCTCCAGATTTTATTCAATGATGACGTGTTCAGAAATTGGGTTCAAACCTATGATCAGTGCATTTCTAAATGTTTTCTTCTATAAGGCTTTTCTTTTGACAATATAAAAATCTAGAAGTAAAATCCCTTAAAATAGTTGTCAATTAATTTTACATATTTATTTGAGGTCCAGTACATGCTTTTTGAGAACTTTTGCTAAATCACCCAATTTTGATTAAACGCAAACTAGCTGAAAAAAAATGTAACTACAATTATTCTTCAGCGTTCTACCCTTTAACTCCCCTTAGTGCCTGCTGTTAGAGGTAAAACATTTATTCTAAGCTGCTCTACTGAAGCAGAACACGGTGCGAATGATGGAGGTCCAACAACACAGCTGTCAGCCAAGGAATCTGAGTGTGTGAAACAAAAGACACATCACACTGACATGATGTTCAGCAGGTCATGCCAGGGTGAAACCAGAAATATGCAAAACTTCAGTCGTTCAACAACATGCAAAACCTCTCTTGGAGCTGGTGATGAACATGTTACTATCGGACTTCTTAAGAAATGGCTGAGTTTTGTTATTGCAAAAACAGCTGCAAGACCGGACCACCAGGGCTGCAAAACTGAAGCCTTTCAGTGTCAGCCCACCCTCCTCCGTACCTACCACACCTCTTTACCCCATCACATGAATCGCAGTCACTACCCTTCACTGCTTCTGTGACAAAAGACGCTTTGAGGTTGTGCTCTTCTTCTTTGTGCGCAGAACAGGCTGTGAACAGAGCTACTTAAGAAGAGGATGGCTTAGGAGGGGCTTCTTAAAGAAAGGATGTCCATCATAACAGAAAGCCTCAGAAGAAATAGAACATTAACCACAAATTCTCTAATTTTAGAATGCAAAAATGTGAGGAACTGATTTTGGTCTTAAAATTTAAATTGTTAGACTCCTCTCATCAAGCTGTGCAACGGATTTCATTGATGATAATATGCCTGAGCCCTAAGCTGCACCTTTCTGCATTCATCGCCCCAAGAATCCTCTGTGGGGGTTTGAAACTTCAAACAGTTCCTCATGAAAAAGTCAGGAGTTATCAGACATGTGTTCCCCCCCTCTCTTTGCTCCCCTACCCTGCTGTCTTGCCAACACCAAAGGCCAGAATTGATTTTGTGTGAAGCAGGACCACCTCCACCCCCATCGGGGATCACCTGGCATCCATTGAGCCTGAACCTCTCATGCCTCATGGATAATAAGAAACGGTTTTCAAAGTACATTTCAACAACATCGCTGTGCGTTTGCCTTCAGAACATCTGAATAAAGTTACATTGGTTAATTTCTTTTTGCTCTAATTCCACATGGATGATCCTTGTGCACGAGCTAATAAAGTGAGATTTATGGAGGATCCAGGAGAGATAAGTTGAGATAAGAACACCGTCCTGCACTCAGGATGCTTTATCATTGGTCTTAGTGTAAACAAAAAAACAACAAATAAGAAAATGCAGTATGAAGGGTCATGGAGGAGGCCAGGAGAGATAAAAGTCTGAGGTGGCTTTGTTGAACAGATATCCTTTTGCGATCCCCTTTAAATTGCACATTCCGTCCTGTTTGTCTTCATGTTTTCTTTCTGGTTTGAGTAGAAAAATGGCGAAGGACAAGTTATGATTTTAAACTTTTGGAAGTAACCCGTACTGTAGGCTATTACTAAAATTAAGCTATTACTTAAATTTAAAAGCCACCTATTTAAAGTGATTTCTGTTTAAAAAGGCCAGTCACTTCAAAGGGGGTGAATATTGTCATCTCAATTATTGCCATTATTTTGTAGGACGCAGTTTTCACTTGAACACTACGGCGTATTTTTTGGAAAATTTAGAAAAAAGTAAAACATTCAATACTTTTTATGGGCACTGTATGACTGACAAGTTTATTTTTCTAATGTCTGAGGAGTAATCTTGATCTTTTGACCCTCTGGATACTGAAATTATACTTCATTCTTCGTTGGAAAACTCCTCCAGACACAGGTGTCTTTATAATACAGTCACTCGAGTCACTGCACTCAGGTTATTGGCATTTTACTAAGTGTGAAGCTACTATTGCCAATTGGCTGGACTATAGGTCAGTCACTTTAAAGGGGGTGAATATTTATGCTCTCAATTATTGTCATTATTTTGTAGGAAGCAGTTTTCACTTGAACACTAAGGCATATTTTTTGGAGAATTTTGAAAAAAGTTAAACATCCAATACTTTTTATGAGTTTTGTATGACTGACAAGTTTATTTTTCTAATGTCTGATTTGGGTCATGGTTTTACACTAGATAGAAAAAAAAACCCTTTCATATGTGCAGTGTCAGCAGTTTTCTTTATATTTTTAATTGACAGTAACACATGCAAAATGTACCTTGAACAACTCTCCAAACCAAGAAGTAATTGCTATTTGCTGACTTCCTATAACAGATGCTGGTGCCCGTCTCGGGGAAGTGAAATGTCCTGGATCTGGTGGCACTGCCATATAACTGCTGTATAAATAGATTCCTGTGACAGCACCATTCATCTCTGGACATAAACACATCAACATTAAAAGACAGCTCACCAAGACCTCTGTGCTTGTTAGGGCAAGATCAGCAGTCCAGATGCCCAAGATGTAAACTTGTGAGGGGAAGATTAATCTATCTTTCATTCCTGTCTTTGACAGTAGTTATAAATCTGATTTAGCGGTTGAGCAGGGGGCCATGAAGCAGGGCAGTTGGACATTAAGATTTCAAAGAGTGATATCAAGAGGACTAACTCGTGACACCCGGCCTGCTGCAAAAAGGTAAAAAGTTCTTGGATTTGGTGCTGTGAATCTGTTCATCTCATTTTTGTGTTATTTTCAAAATGGTGATGATCATGTGATTAGGATAGGACAGGCGGTGTGCACAGAGTGTCAAAGGAGCTATTTAGCGGTGGATGGATGGGAACAGGAGATCTGAGGTGGTCACATCCTGTGACCATCTGCACGGCAGTCATGCTAGTCATTCCAATTGCACACAGATGCTCAGACATACCATGACACATCACGCAGATATTTGAAGGCGTGACAATAAGGGTAATGCCATAGTTCACGGAATGTCAGCTGGATTCTGACAATCTTGTTTTTCATTTATTCATAAGTTGCTAAATGTATTTTTTTTTAAATAGGCATAGTGATTTTAAGCTACTTTAAACTATATTAATGGTCATAAATCAACCAGATTTATAATCCATGAAAATCATTTAGGGTGAATTTGTGACCTCACACTGTGTTGTCTAATTATCAAAACAACTCCAAAGTTTTATTGTTTTCCATCCATCCATGTTCATCCATCCATTGACCCGTTCATCCATGCAATGGCTATACTTGATTATTATTTATTTATTAAAGAAAGTACAACCAAATCCCAAGTCAATTCCAAAGAGGCTGCTTTTTATTGCTTAAACCGAAATTATACCAGACTTTAAAACTGAAGTACGTACTGAATTGCGATTTTAACAAGCGGAAGTGGTAATGGTCAACCAACTGACAGCCACATGACTGAAACATCAGGAAGATGGAGAAATACCAATGGCTTAGGGAGGAGCTGGCGAAAGCTTGACAGGGGAAGGCAACTACTGTGCCTGTGGTCATTAAAGCACTTGGGGCCCAAACTGGAGAGTCAATTCAACAGCTACCTTAAACAAGGGAATGAGGCTCTCAGTTAACATAGTTTCATTCTTCACGGAAGTTTTTTATTTTTATTTCAGTGGATATGATAACTTGAATATTTTGTGTTTAATGTTGTAGTAACTCTAAGATTATAAAGTTTAATACTCTACTCACAAGATTAAAAATGAAGACAGCCCTATCTGAATAAAACCTTCCTCTCTCCTCCCTCTCCTCCCTTTGCACACAGTCAAGGAGAGCATGACTTTGTAGGTTTCTTCTTCTTCCACCTACAAAATCCACTTTTTTATCTGGTTTCTCGTTGTTGCATCCCTGAATTTTAAGTTTTCAAATGTGTATATTCCTGGGTTTAGAGAACTGATTTTGGTGGGTGAGGAAATATCTGATCTCTTTACCTGTTTACTTCCTTAACTTTTTTTTCTACAAGAAAGCTATACATTATTTTTCTGGAACGAAACACAATGACAGACTTCAAAATAGTGGTGGACACTGACATCATCCTTGTGGATGTGAAAGTGCATTGAGGGTGTGTCTCCAAGTGCTTTTTGTTTTGTATGGGATAAGAAATTATAGTTCATTTTGAAAAACGATAGAAAGGCCAATTTTGATTTACCTATATTGCATACCTTTGAGATTTTCAGGTTTTCTTTCTCTAAAATGTTTTGTTTTTCTGTCTTTTTTTAAAAGAACTACCACTCAGTTCACAATTGGGACTCTTCTCTCCCCCTCGCCACTTTCTAATAAACTCTTAATCAAGCAAATGTCAGTGGTCTCCTCTCCCCACATAACATTCATACAAGACAAAGTAAGTCATAATAACATACTGCCGACTTAAAGGAACCTAATTAAACTAATGATGGCGTCGATTACTCCACTGGTGTGGTTTTGGCTGCTCTGGTGCATTTTTAATTTCGTTTCTTTTTTTTTTTTCCCTGAGTCGTTGCGCGGAGGACAGTGAGGATTTTGACATGTCAGAATGTGCGGGGCCAGAAGGAGGATTAATGGCCGCCTGCCTGTACCCAAGGTCCTTCGGCGGTAATTGCAAGCAGAATCTGACTCTATGATCTCAGCAGTGGTATGCGACATGCCAAAACAGTCTGCCTTTGACAGATTGCCTTTCTGCAGTAATAACTTAAGCACGCTCGTTCTCTCAAATTAGACATTCCCTGCTTCCCACAGCACTAAATGGGAGCAACGAGTTATTTGCACCCTGCCTGAATATATCTTCAGTGGAATGAATGATTTTACTTTAAGCTACTTTTGAGATCCCACAGTTTCACCTTTGACAAGTTCACAAGAATCAAACAAAATGCAGCAAATAGAAATCAAATTGAATTAAATCCTCATTTTTTGTACTTTCTAGTACAAACTAAATGGCTGCAAATGTTTTTAGGTGTTCCACAGTCTTTGCCTGCAGGTCTGTGCTGAAATAAATCCCAGTGTGGGTCTCTGTCTGGCTCTCTCTCTCTTTTTCATTCTCTCCGTTGATAGTTTGTGTCCAGCCTCAGGACAGAGGGACTCCTATGAGCCACTCTGTGGTGGGTTGTGTTCTCTGGAGCAGTTAAAAGCCTGGCAGCCCCACCTCATGACTGTCCAAACACAGTCGACTCTAGGCATCCACATCAAACAGGCCTCTCTTACGAAGCTCATTGGAAAGTTAGCCACAGGGGCGCTGAGGTTATTTATTTAGTTTCCACATATAAAAATGCAACTGGCCTCAGATTCTTTAGACTTTCTTTTCCCTTTTTTTTTTCTTTCTCATTAATGTTAGTAATTAATGGGACAAAGCGGCGTTTGAGGAGCAGTTTACACGCTGCGACTGGATCTGCTCAGCACTGCTGGATCGAGTCAAAAGCAAGATTCAGGGAGCGTAACTGGAAAAGACAAGTTAATGAAAGATTCTTTCAGTCCTCTCAGCAGCGCCGCGCACGGCCGACATGTCAGAGCAAAATTAACTTTCCCGGACTATGTGTGCTTTAGAGCGCGTGCACTGGCATCACTAATTCACCCCATCCTGAGAGATCCTTCGACATTGACGCTCGAGAGTAGATGCTATGTCAAAATGTAAATAAACTCTGGAGAAGCTTTGGCTCAGTGTGGGATGAAATTTATAGTTTTGGCATTTACTCTGCAGTCATCATTCATCCCCCTGTCGAGAGGAGAGGCCTTGATCAGCAGAGCCTCCGTTGGCCCTCAGATGACCCCACAGGCTATCTGACCAGCTGTGGTTCAGATGCCTCAGTCTCAGATGTTCACATTTCTGTAAGACTGTTAACCCTCTCTCCAAAACACTCTCAGACAGGAAAAACCCTTTTCTAAATTGGATGAAGCAGTCTTATGATTTTGAAATAAGATACTCTTGCTGCTTAGCTTTGTTAGGTAATTTGAAAACCTTCTCTTAGAGTGGAGAACACTGAAAAAGTCCAAACTGTTGTCTAATACAATCCTATGCAAATGTATCTCTACCTCCTGAACTTTTTGACTTTATACATCCTAGTTTTAAAACGTTTTAACAACAAAATAGTCTCTGGAGTGCATTTGTATTTGCTCCCGTCACTTTTTACTGTAAATAGTGTTTTGGAAATATTTTTTAGAGCTTTTTTACCAGTATTGGATGGGAAGCATCTCTGAACATTAGTTTTCAAGTCTTCACTTAGATTGTCAATTCAGAGTATGTGTAGACTTTGACTGGACTGTTGCAACACATGAATTGCTTCGATTTAAACCATTCTATTGTATCTCTGGCTGTATGTTTAGGGTTGTTGTCCTGCTGGAAGGTGATCCTCTGAGCTAGCCACAAGTCTTTTGCAGCCTCTAATACAAGAGGCAACAATGTTGAGAACCAGGTATATTTTAATGTCATGCAATGCAACAAAATGTAAACATGTTCAAAGAGTATAAATAGTTTTTCAAGAACTGTAATGAAGCATTGCCATTTATCTTAAAGCTAAGTACTAAAAGCATAAGTCACAACTGTCCAACTTGCATCAGTACATGGCCACTCACTTCAGGAGGTTTGAGTTCATGTGGAAGAATTAAGCACATGCTTTGTTTTTCTCAGCACCATGAAACAAGTGATTGTGTTTGCTGACTGCCTGCCGAAACGCATCACTGGCAAGAGGAAAGCTAGACACGTTCTCACTTCATCCGAAAGAACAAAGCCCCTCAGTGCTTTTCCTCCTTTTAACAGGTGAGTGCTCCAGCTATTAATTTGTGCAGGGCCACCTGCTTTAATTGGTCTTAATCTGAAGCGAGCGGCTTTGATCCCTCTGACAGTTTGACTGCATTAGCACGAGTGCGGAGGCTAATCCCATGCGTCGCTCGTTCTTTTTTCTCAGCCAGAGGCCTGTCCAATGATAATATGTCAGCTGAGGGATAAGCCCTCATCAAACAGCCAGGTCTAAGCTGCTGGAAAGCAGGGGGCTGAGGGGCCACCTGCATGCTTCGCTTCAGACAGAGATACAGACATAAAAAGCCACGGTTTTTCAAGGCTGTAACAGTTAGTGTCCTCTACTTAAACTTGTTTTTGTGTTTCGATATCTTATGTCCTGTGACCTCACACTTCTTGATTCAAGATTAACACTATTACATGGTCCTCTGACCTCGAGTGAAGCCTGGCTGCTACAATGGCTTCTTTATTTCCACCATCTGAGCGCTGATCACACATACCCCACACACATGATCCACATGTCCAAAAAACAGGGGCTTTATCTGTCTTCTGTCATTTTATTAACAAGTAACAAGCATGTGAAGTGTTTGTCCTGAACTCCATCTGAACTCCCATGAATTATGATAGCCATCTCACAGTCAACACTATCTGCTTTCAGCAGAGGAATAAAGAGATAGTGTTAGAAAAGAGAAAAACAGCAGCTCTTATGCTTACCCAGTGATTATATCACACATCATGGTGGTTTTACTTATCATTACTGGCAGATTTGGACTTCAGTGGATCTTTTATGTGCTTTGTGTTGAAGGAATGTTAAATTGGCCTTTTTTGGGGGGGAGTTGCATGTGAAAAAGAAAGCTTAAAGGAAAGCTAATGGTTTTAAAAACACTCTTTTTTTTGTCCTTTTTTATCCTTTTTAATTAGAGGGCAAAAACAGTGGCATTTCCTGTCATTGTTTGACAATGTTATTGTTTGGATGACAATATGTTTTTGGTTTCAAGTAAAAATTTAATGAAAAGAAAGACACACTGCAGGGCTTTTTGGAGTGTCTAGCTCTGAATGTGTTACAATAAACTATAAAAATTAGGTTTCACACACAGCTTTCAATCAGGAAAGAAGGAGGGAAGGAAGAACATGTGACAGGGAAGGACACAAAGAGCAAAGGGTAAGAAAAGTAGCCTTTGACTGACCCAAATTCCTGGAAGTCACTAAGTAATGTTTTAGCATAAGTTAAGTATATTAAAGGATGTTGTAAGAGAGAGAAATATCAGAGTAAGAGGCATAATGAGTGAAAAGTACTAAACACGTTTAGTACTTTCACAAGTGAACTTTCTTCTCCTAATTCATGCCTTTTTTCATCGTATATCAAACTCTGCTCCTTAATTGGAATGGTACCAGCAAAAGTGACATTTCACATTTACCTTTCTTGAATGGCAGGTTCATATTTATGATTTATTACAAAAAATATTGTATGCACTATTTTGTCCCTCCATTGAATAAACATAATGTATTTAAGCTAAAGGTTGGACTTTTTTTTTTTTTTACTGTCGGATTATGCTACTGCAAAAAAAGAGAATGCATTTATTTTAATACTTTTTACATATAATTACCAATCAACATGGGGGATGCAGGATATGTAGTCTGTGTACACATAAATGTAAAAGAAGCAAGCTCATTTAGGTCGCAATACCATTTAAGTTTGTTATTTTTGCACATTGTCTGCATAAATTGTCCTCCGAAACAGCTGTGGTCTCAAGTAGTCATTTCTGGATTTAAAGTTTTCAGGTCCTACCCATAAGGTGACAGACAAAACAGAAATAAATTGTTCATAATCAATCCTTTCGTTAATTCATATAACTTTCTCCATATTATGAAAGCTAAAGTATGAGTCTTCATTCCTTTTCTTTTTTTCAAATTAATTTGTTAGGCTGCACATGACCTTATCTCTGTAAGCATTTGGAAAAAGTAGTGCTATTTTTTTACCCTCTGTCGAAACTTGATTATCTTGTGACATCTCCACTTTATCTTATGATCGCTTCAAGGGTGGACAAACTGCTCTCAGGGTTTTAATTTTATTCCAAAAAGTCTTTGATCTACAACTGAGGAAGTTTGGTTGAAATATCAGTTCTAACAACGATA
Organism: Alfaro cultratus; assembly: GCA_903066825.1. Lineage (NCBI taxonomy): Eukaryota > Metazoa > Chordata > Actinopteri > Cyprinodontiformes > Poeciliidae > Alfaro > Alfaro cultratus. Next base: position 52,014 of record CAEFZX010013363.1, on the reverse strand, counting down.
CTTTGAACTGCAGATTTTTTCAGCCCTCCGGCTCAACAAACCACCAAAGGATCTTCTGTCAGACACAAATGAATCCATTGGAAGAAATATCTTGTTAACTTGCAATAATCCTGAAGTCAGTCTGCTGCAAAAATAAAGGAATGCAAATACAAGCTTAAACCACATTAGAGAATAAAAACATACAGCTCGTTTAAACATATGTATATATTAAATCTATACGTAGCCATGATTGATTTTCAACTGTCAAACCAACCAAATGCCCTTTGCTCAATTGTAGAGAAAATATATGTAAATAAGTAAATAAATACTCAAATAATCTAGGACTCACTATACAGATGAAGTTTGCCAAAATCTATCTAAGTCTGATGAAATGGCAATTGGATGGTTTTAACTTTTTTTCTTTTTTCAAAATCAGTTTAGCATTAAACACGGGATTATATTGACAAGCATATCATGTCTGCTGTTAAGTAAAGTGGAGAAACATTGATGCTGTGAGTCTTTTTCTGGAAATCTAGAATTCTTTGATTATTATCTCTGAAATACCAGGGTATTTTAGTGGAACATTTCCAGAGTTTTGCCAAAAATCTGAAAACAGTTCATCATTGGTTTTGTAGCAGAATAAAATGTAAGTCCAAATCCAAAATTTAGCGCCAAATCAACACATAAATGGTTCAGCAGATACCAAATCAACCTCTTTTCATAGCTTCAGTCACCAGACAAATAAAACAAAAATCCATTTACATGTTTTTTCCCCTGAAACTCAACAAAAGTTATCTTCTTAAAAATTATGCTGCTTCTATAAAACATAAATGTATTTTTGTCATTTTCACAAATCATTACCAAGCTGAACAATAAATTTGTGTTTGACTGAATTTGTGGCCAGTTGTTTGATCGACATTCCCACACAAACAAGTGCTAAAATATTCAGTAGACTGGAAGGTGACTCGCCACTCATGGACACAAGGCACCGATTAATCAAATGTTGTGTGCACTATCACCAGCTGGCAAGACGGGCCTCTAAGCCAGCGAGTAAGTAAGTCCGCAGAGAAGCTGGTGGCACAGCTGAGTTTGTCTTCTGAAAGTGCAGCTGTCCAAGACATGACAGCTACAGCATTAGCAGGGCCATTAAGAGGTGTAGAACATTTCCAGGGAAACCATTTGAAAAATGACAACCCGGGGCACTGCTGAGATATTAATTATACACATGGAAAGTGGGCGAAAACAGTTAGATAGACAAAAGATGTTTTGTTTTCTCACAAGATGCCGTGTTTGTGCTTTCGGAGAGCAGAAGACACAGTGAGGAAGGTGAGAAGCTCTTAATTCTCTCTACTTCAGGAGCAGGCAGTCATAAAACATAGATGACTGGGATGATGATTAATGTCTGCTTGCCTGTTTGTATGAAACTGAACAAGAATCCAGTGTGAAAACTCATGTTTAGAGCAATTTAACCCAACAGAGAAAGTTACAAAAAATACTTGATTTTTTAAAATAACAATGTATATCGGTTAGTTTGAATAAAAAATACTTTTTTGGTCCAGTTTGAATTTTTATGTACCATGATTGGTACATTAGATGTTGTGGCCATTATTGAAAGGGAAAAACGTAGATTTCGTATTAAAAGACACAGCACACAAAAAGCAGTCATAAATTGTAACTTTTAAATCAATATAAGTATTTTTTCTTCAATTTAATACAGAATGTGTAAAAAGTATTTTTGTAATAGATTTACCTGCTACAGCAAGTTTTTAAGGAAAGGGCTAGAATGTTTTTTCTTAAAGTGGTTGTCGGTTTTGAAAACTCCCACATCCACAGTCGACCTTTTCCAGAAATGTTTTCATTCACACAGAAAGAACAGAACAAAACAATAATTTTATAGTTTGTTTTTTTTTACTCCCCCAGGACTGTAGGTGGAGCTAAGCATAGACTACGGCACACTCATAAAGCCTTTTGTGGTAAACGCAAGAAAACAAGAATGGTGAACAGCATAGAGATTCTGTGTCATAAAATTAATAAACATGACAAAAATGTAATCCGTCATTGCTATTGTGGTGTATGATTCACTTGGGGTTGTAGGTCAGGTTGGAGGTTGTGCGTTTTTTCTTCTCACCCAATATGTGTATTGACAGATTGAGTTTTTCTTTTTTAGTGGGAGACTATACTGCTGCAATAAAACAAGTATTTAATTTAAGGCTTTTGGACATTTTTTCAGGTGGATGTCAAAAGACAAGGACCTGTGCTCTAAGTTCAGAATAAAACAAGTTTTGCTAAAATTTCGAAAAACTGAGTGTCCTAAGTGTCCTTTTTTTCCCTTTTTGTTGTGCCAGTATATTTGTCTTGTTATACAATTGTGCTTACAGTGGATTACCCTGAAAATAGATATTGAAAATAATTGGTTTTACTTGGATAAATGCGCTTTGCTTCTTTACACCACTTTAAAATAGCTTCCTATTAATGCAACTGGTAAAGGGGATGATAGCCTTGGGGTAAAAGATTATTAATCTCGTCTTCTATTCTTATTAAGAAAAATAAGTAAAAGCTAGGAGGTAGTTGAGCTTCTATTTAGCAAAATGCTGTATTTTGCTCCCAAAATAAGATTACGGTAAGAACTTAGGGGATTTTTTAACCCTGTTATGCGGAAAGCTGTTTCATAATGACTAAATCTGCCTGTAGTATTAATTGGGGATTAATTTGCCATGTTTTCAGTACGATGAAGGCATTAACTTGGATCTAACAAGGTGCCTCCTAATTAAAACTTCAAGTTCCTCAGTGTGTTATAATTCCCATAAGAATGTGGTTCATTAATTGGTCATAACTAAACCCCAAGTAGAGCTGATTATGGTGATGGCAGTAAGTTTTCTCACAGGAGTTTAAATTGTAAGAGTTTTGAATATACAGTGCCTTGCAAAAATGTTCACACCCCTTGAACTTTTCGTATTTTGGTGCTTTTCACCCACAAACCTCAAAGTATATTACTGGGATTTTGTGAGACAGAGCAACACAGAGAAGTGCATAACTTTAAAGTTGACACTAAAACTTTTTATTTTTTTTAATTTATTTTTTTTATTACAGATTTGAAAAGTGTGGCCTGCATGTGTTTATTCAGTCTCAGCTCTGTACTTTGCACAACCTTCATTTGATCTCTTCCGCTGATCATAATGTGCAAGGATCACATCCCCAACTCCAACATCTCTCTGCATGGTTTTCTATCCATACAGTCAAACAGAGATATAAAGAAGAGCAGAAGAAGCAAATTAGGTGAACTAGCAGTTTTTGCCAAAACTCATGATGTCATCCAGAATGTTGCACTATAAAATATCTTCTATGCTGCCTGGAAATTGAGCTGTTAGCATGTCATGACATGTCATGAGACAGTCATACAAAAACAGTCTTCATTCAGAGGCCTCTCCATATGTTGCAAGACTGACTGCTATCAGAGAGCCTTCCTGGCTATTCCTAATGGCTCTTTCTAAATTCTTGGAGGATATGTGTTACAACAGCTTTATTTTCACTTTGGGATAAATAAAGCACGTTTGAACTAAATTAAATTAATATTTTTTAATGATAATGCTTGTTAGGGAGATAATCGGTGATGTTTCTAATGTCCTTGTGCCTTTTGGATTATTCAGCATCACAGACCTAAACTTAGTTGACTCATAGAGAGTTGATCAAACGTAACTTTGTGCCCTTACCGACTTTTTCAGCAGCTTCGATTTACAGTAGGCTATAGGCTTTGTAAGGGCACTGCAATAAAAAAAGAAAAAAAAACCTGCAGCAGTCATCCAGCCTTGTTCTGAGTGGCCAATTTTTAAAAATCATGTCCTCTTCAATAAAGCAGCGGAACAACTTGTTCTTGGAGCTTTGTCCAACACTAGTAGCTTGAACTGCATTGAAATGTTATGATCTAAATTATGAGCAAGGAAGCCAACTTTATTATTTTTTTTTTTTTTTTTTTAAAAAGGTTCTATTAAGAAGAGGTTAAATGGCAAAATATGACACAGGTTGAGACTGACAAAACACGGAGAAACAATTATGATTTTTTTTCTCCCTATCTAACTGTTTGGGGATACATACAAAATGCTAGTTCTAGTTCTAAATTAAACAATTGAATAAATATATGACAAAGCTAAAGTGACAGACTGTGGGTTCTAAAAGATTTTTTGAAGTCATTGCTTGAAAAAAAGTAAATAAACCACTTTGATAAGGTTTTCTAATAGCTAATCTATTTTTTTGCCAAGCTTTTACGTGTCTGGTGTGTCTCTTGGTCTTCATGATGGCATCTAATGTTCTTTAATAAAAATTTGAAGCCTTTGTAGAATAGGAGTTCTTACATTTAGCTTGAAAAAGATACAATTAGACTCTACCTTCAGGTTATTGCTGTATCAGTGTAGAAGACAGGGAAATACTAATGTATGCCACACTTAAGATTGTTATTTTTAAAACAATTTTCAAAACCCTCTATCACCATATTTTTCATCTACTAAAGTTTTGCTCCACTCTGTGTTGGTCTATCACATAAAATACCAATAAAATGCATTGAAGTTTATGGTTGTGATGTGATAAAGAGGGGAAAAGTTCACTAGGTATGAATACTTTTACAAACCACTGTAGTGGAGCCATTTCCAATCTTCTCCTCGGGGAAGTGAAAGGAACTGATGATGGCCACATAATATCTATTCGTAGAGGCCTCATAAATAAAGCGCTGCCCTGAGTGCAAACTATGTTTATTATAGCCTTGGAGTTACTTATGCAGATAAATGCAGCGCCATTCATCATCACTTCTATTCATAAATAGCCAATAACTCATCTCCCTCCATATGGAAGATTAGACCTTGGAGATGTGACTTAAGCGCAGGACGTATTTGGTTCATGGAAAACATGAGTGATCGCACACAAAGCCGTCTCCCTTTTACTCATTATATCTTATTCTACATGTCATTTCCCTGCTTAGCTATCATCTGCGAGGCCTATAAAGAATCATATGAAAAGCTTGCCTGTGGTTTGCTGACTGAGACCAGATGAGTTTTTTTTTTTTTTTTTACTTAGCGTAATGTGCTGGTTTGCAGGGAGGAGGCCACAGAGGTGCAGGGACTGATGAGAAGGGATGATATATGTAGCGCCAGTGTCCCAGCTCTCCTCTGGCCTATTGTCATTAATCACAGCCATTAGACTCCCCCTTCTACTGTTCGTGTTGTCTTCGCCTCTCTTTTGCAGCCTCTCTTTTGCAGCCTCTCTTTTGCAGCCTCTCTTTTGTCCCACACCCATATAGGGAAAGGCTGCGCAGTTTCACCGGAGAATAGTACTAAAATTTACTCTCAGGAATTAAACTCTGTCTTGTTATATTGCAGCCATTTCATTACTCAGCAGCAGCAGCAGCAGCAGCAGCAGGGGCTTAATTCTGAGCTGTAATGTTCAGGAGATTTCTTTTAGTGAGATTTAACTGTTTTATCTTAGAAATGAGTAGAAGTGTTTCGATCTAAGCACTCACATTATCTCCCTGTTGCTGGGAGCTAATCAGCAGTCAGAGAGGCTCTCCTTCTCTCTACAGTGAAATCTTCACATCGTTAACCCCCCTCCTCCTCCCCAACCATCCTCCATGTCATCAAACCTAAGAGCTCTGATATGATAATATGTGTGAACTGAAATGTGAAAGCAATTCATATCACTTTCCAAGGGCTTTGAATGTTTGATTTGCATAGAGAAAATGATATTAGATGGGCATATTGATTTAATTTTATCCTGGAGCACTGTTAATTATGGTATCATAAAAGTGTCATCTCTTTATTATCGGGTTCTCAACAGGGGCTAGCGGCTGACGCTTCCGAAGTACTCAAATTGCTATGGTTAGGTTATCATCGCGATATTATTTGGCATAATTTACATTACAAGACTGCCTCGCGATATGGTGAGGATATATAATTTTTTATCATCAATATGTTTAGATCAAACTTTTGTTACTTAAAAGGGTTATCTGGATTTTGTCTTCCTTTGTTCTTTGATGTTAAATGAAAGCAGTACCAACCTTTCAGTGGAGGATATGGGCTTCATTTTTTATCGACTCCTTCCTCAATTCATTCCCCCATTTCATATTTAGACATTACCGTTTCATACTTCCATTTTATACCCATGAACAAACAATTTTGTATATCTGTAGTTAAATCATTGTATTTCAGGTTATTTGTTTTAATAGTTTTTATTATAATTATTTTAAATAACTGCAGATAAATACTCACAATCGTCCTTAAAGAACACATAAAATTCATTTAAATTCTCCATTGTTTTCTTAATATGTTGTGTTAAGCTTGGTGTCTTAACGCAACATGTTAGCTATATTGGGCAGCTTATCTAAAACATTTTTGTGACAGACAGTAACAGTCGACTTATTGCTCCCACAACTAAAGAGGATCTATGACCAATATCATGCATGGTCTGATTGCATGATTGATGCTGTGACCAATGTCTGGTTCTTGTCCTCTTTGGTCCAGTCATGAGCTTTTCTATTACATTGTTTTTTCCTTCATCCATCTCTCCTTCTCTTCTACCCATTTTTTTAAAATCAAGAAAGCAACAAATGACAATTTTAGCAACTTCTTTTAATGTTGCTGGAGACTTTTGCCAGTGGGGGTAATCTGGGCTGCCCTAGATTAGCCCCACATGATATGAAATGGCCTAGATGCTGAAGCTAAGATATAGTGAGGAGGGTCTCCTGATGCCGGAAAAGAAAGAGAAGGGAAAATCTTCTGAAATTGTATTCTGTTTGTCTTTATTATATCAGTAACATTGAACTTCTATGGTTGGGTACACAGGCATGAAATGGTTTGTTTACTGGTTGGAAATTGAAGTAGACTGGGATGAAATGACAATGTCTGGGTACCAAAGGGGAGGTGTAAACAGGCAAACAGGGAAACTGACCACAGCTGGCTGATGCTGAGCTCTTTGCAGCTACAGCTATGCAGGTGGTTGTTGAGAAGATGCAGATGGATTTCCATTGTTTTAGTTTCCAGGTGAATTCAGGCCCTTACAAATTGATTCCCCGGGTGCAATTTATCTAAATGAGCAGTGATCATTATTCCAGATCTGGCCCATTCTTAATGCCAGAGCGCTATTGAGCAGATATCTCTTTAAACACTGCAAATAGGTGGTCTGGGCTGAAGGAAAGGCAGAGTACATTCATTACTCCTCTCCCTTCCTTTTTGTCCCTGAGAACACAAAGCAGTGCATAATGTGCAATCTGATAAGTGTTCTCCTGCGTGTGCCAGGACACCCCCCACACCCTTTTCATTGTCCCATATATCACCGGCCGGCTCAGCTGCGGTTTGCGAGGTAGAACTCTGGGATTGGTGTGGCTGAAGTTGATGAATAGGCCTGCAAGGGTGAGAAACTCCAGGGCCAAGCTGTAGGTCCATCCCCATGGCATGTGATGCTGATTGGCTTTGTCCTGTGCGGCCTCTCCGTAGAGGCGGACATTAAGATTAAGTGATGCTGTCGCGTCGGGGAGCAGCGCACTGCATCATCCCGGGGAGGAGACAGCTGCGGTGGTTAATCCTTCATCACCAAGGGAATGCTGCCAGAGCAGAGATATACAGCCAAAGATAACCCTCCATAACTTCTGCTAAAGATCAGAAACTTTAAGTCTGCATCCATCTGTCCTCGATTCTCTCTTAAAAATGAGGAAGGAGCTGCATGTCGAAGGAAATGACGTTAAGATGAGGCGACTGTTTACCGAGAGGTAATCCCTCTTTAACTAACATCAAGAAGAAAATCAGTCACTTACTTACCAGTCAGTAACCACGGCTTCAGTGTGCTGAGAGAGAAGAAACAAGGGCAGACAAACAGAAACCCATTTACACAGCTTCTGCAATCACTCTCCTGTCACTGCCTATACCAGAGGTGTACTTTATCACACATGCTGTGTTGTGGGAATTCCCAGCAGATTGGAAATCTAGTTTAAACAGACTACAAAAAAAGGGGGCCACACAAAGCAGAGCTGAAGCATTCCAGTATTTATGGGCATGCACGTGGTGTCAGCATATTTTAGATTGCTGGGTTTGCATGTTTGTTGTTGTTCTGATTTAGCTGTCATGACTTGATGGATGAATATCATCATGTAAAAAGTTAAAACGAGAGGCTAGGAATCCGACAGAAAGCCTGCGTTTATTGTCCCGCACTGACCTGAAAACGTATTACAGCAGGATCATTTTCTTTCTACATAAATAAATGTACAGTTGATAGAATGTCTTATTGAACTATGGTGCTGTAAAATTGATTTTCTCCGCTACAGATTCACCCTTCTTTTTGCTTTTGTTGTCTCTAAAATGTTTCAGATGATCAGAACAACTCAGTATCAAAGATACCCGTAGTTAATGCAGAATGCATTTTTTAAATGAAAAAGAACATCATGCCTGCAGTCAAACAGGCTGGTTGTATGAAAAATCACAAGTGCACAAAGATCAACTAAACATTCCCTCATTTATGATGGTCTTAATCTGCTTTTCTGCTTTAGGACCTGAACAACCTGACATAATTAATGGAACCATTAATTGCGAGATCGACATGCAGTGGCCTGATCTTATTTAGGTTATTTATGCTAGAAAATCCTGTAGTGCAACTGACATGAGCAATTCTGCAAAGAAGAGTGGGTCTAAATTCCTAAATAGTAATGTAAAAGAATCATTGTTACTTATTAAATGGGACCTGTTATGCAAAATTCACATTTTGCACATTTATACTTCCATTTGGGTTTCAGCTGTTTCTAAAAACAACCCACTCACTTAAAATATGCACCCAGCCATTTCTACCAATAAGTTAACATTTTTTGATGTCTGTAAAAAAAAGCCATTTCGATACCCCCGGATTAAGTCACACTATATGTTACCTAGCAACCCCAACTGAGCCCAGTTCTTAGCAATCTAGCAACTTAAGTGAAGCTTCAGTGTGTTTGGTCAGCTGGTTTTATCTCTATATGTGCTATACAATGACTGCTGGAAAAGACAAGTGTTTTGTTGTTGACTTACCATCCATAAACCACTTGCTATGTTATTGTTGGTTGTGCAGGAGGCTCTACTTCTGCTTTTCAAAGTTGTGCAGTTGTATAATTGCAAAAGAAAACAAAGTGGTTTACAAGCATATTTAGATTAAATGTTTTTTTATTGCTCTGATGTAGCTGTCATGATATGATAGATTCTTTTCATAATGTAAAATGTTAAAGGGAAAGGCCTAAGATCCAAGGAAATGATTGGGTTTTTTCTCCAGGACTGACCTGAAAATGTATTATAGTGGGATCATTTCCTTTCTGAGCTTCTCACCCTTTCCACTGCTCCAAAGCAGGTTTTCCTGTTTACATTTTCATACCATTTGTGCTTCCACTTTTCTCAATATGGTAATTTCCCTTGGAAAGCTTCAGAGATCCTGGGGGGATGATATATTTGGTATGGCAGAGGCATACCTACAGAGAGCACTTGTGACAGTGACATATTAGTTACAGTGTCTCTTGGAATCTGATAGCTTCAAATTTGCCACCTTGTTAAGTTTTGATTTATGTGATACCATTTCACTGAAGTAATTGGGCTGGCCTGTTGTAGAAAATAATCAGCTTTACCAGAGAACAAACGCCGGGCCATGCTAATGAGGCAGCCGACCCGCTGAACTGATGCTGTCGACTGACAGTTATTAATGATTGTTATGATGTCCAGACGAGTTACGAATGGATGGAGTTAAGTGAAAAAAGTGACATTAAAAATCCAGCATATTGGAAAGTACTAATGAAGTAATATACTGCTAGGAAAACGATCATTTGCGTTGTCAAGGCAATGTGTAATTACCCAGCAGCCATGGTGAATGGCTGTTTTTGGCAGTCTGACTGTGGTGGGGAGTAAGTGCTGAACAACCTGGCAGGTAATGGATGGATCTTTCCTGGCAAGGGGCTAAAATGCACAAGGTGGTGACAGAGGTGTACAGATTGATGAATTAATTGGATCTTTCTTGGGACATAACGGGAACCACTGTGGCATATGCTTGCCTTGTTACCTTAGAATGACTACTGACCCTGAAAGTGAAATTCTCTCTTGCAGGGAGTTGTGGCTGTTTTTTTTTGTTTTGTTTTTTTTGGACTGTACATATAGTACTTTGATGTAACCCAAAGCAACTTTTTCAGAATTTCAACAAATATTTTTCCAAGACCTAATTGCAATAGGCTTTGTTTTTTTACTCATAACTTTGTCTAACTGTTACTTGAAAGCAACATGAATAAATTAAAGAGTTTGCAATAAGATTTTATACTTTATAGCCCCAACAGAGGAGAGAAATTATGAAAAAATATCCATCCATTCATCTGTCACTGTAGAAAAGTTGTTTTCAAATACTACAAATTTCAAATACTTAAACATGTAGGGTTTACAACATAATTATTAGAAGTATTGATTAGGATAAACACAAACAGTTTATCATATAATGTGTCACGTTGTATATTATCATTTCAAAAAGCTACCTCTGCGTTTTGTAATAATCAAAGCAAAAGGAAATAATTTTAACACATAACATAGAAGACAGTATTTCAAAATACGTTCAAGTTCATTATTAAATAATATGGTTTTAATTATGTTTTTTTACATTTTGAAGTGGTTTTATTACATAACCCAACAAGGTATCAGGTGGGTATCAAATGAAGATGAATATACTTGGAGCTCTTTTGGTATTTGACTAACTTGCTGAATAAAATCATCATGTTAAAGACATCATAATAAGTTTTGACCTGATAATCATGAAAACTAATAATTAATATATTTTTGTTTTTTGGGATTTGAGCAATCCAGATTCTCAAAATCTGCCGCCTGTTTCTTGGTTTTAGCTGGATTCAAACCAGACCTTTGTATTGTGGATCAAAGAGTTTCATACATGACATCATCTTCCTCTGACTGCTTAAACACTTTTGTCCACCTGCAGCTGCTTGCTGAGATCGGCACATAGTTGACATTTAATCAGAGCCCTGCAACACCCCTTTGTCAAACCTCTGAAATGCTCTTACTTTGCACGAACTCCTGTTGAGCGAGAATCAAAGTTCCCACAGCTGCTCACTGTCACTGTGGTCTTACCTCAGCAAGTGCCCACTAGCTGCGACCTAACCTCCCCTCCTTTCACTTGATCCCCCCCCACACCAACACAGACACATATAAACACACACATACACAGACGTGTAAATACACACTCATCTTCTATCAAGTTGGTGCATTAGGCCAGACTGCTGCCTGCATCAGTGGGCCTCCTCGGCCCACAGAGAGTCCCAGACCCATCAGCCCAAATTAAACTGGAGGCTTTAGTAAAGGCGCTGCTTTGGGTGCCACTGAGCATTACACTGACACAAATGCTGAGGATCTTTGTCAGCTATTATTTCAATACATGAGTGTGTGGTGCCTTGTCTGCCTCGGTTTCTTTGAAGCTCACATTTCCTCATCCTGTTGCTTTGATGTGATAGGACAATCTTTTTGGATATCTGCAGGTTAATTATCCTGAACGTCTCATTATTATTTATTAAGAGCTAATAAATGTTTTGTCCCTCAGGACTTTTGTCGTATGCAGGTTTGATATTGTGTAGACCTTTTCTTAAAAAATGCATATTTAAAAATATCACGATGTAAGGATGTCATATCAGTCGATATTAATAATTATTGATTAGTTTTTCTGTTCTAAATATCTAAAATACTGGCAAACTTGTGGCGTGTACTTTCCTGATTTATCTGTAGTTTCCTCTTGAGGTGTTGTAGTCATTTTCTCCGTTCAAGCAGCTGTTTTTTTTTATGTTTAAGCAGTTATATGGCATGGTGGCTAAACCTGAAAGTGCTTTTGTGGGTAATGAGACATTCTTACCAGCATAAGCAGGGTTCGTGTTAACAATTAACACCAAAACAACACAGATTGACAACACACATCAGACTTGCAAACTTCTTCTGGGCAAAGTCGACAGATAAGTTACATTGCTTTGCACAGTGGGCTTGTGAACACCCCCTTCTAATACTACTCTGGGTTACTGCCAATATGGCCCATGTCAAGTTTCACCATTGATCATTACATTACTGGTTGCCACAGGCCTCAACTTGATGGTCCTTCTCTTTTTTTTTTGTCCTTTGTTTGATCCCAGAAAGTGGTGTACGTGTTTCAGAACATGTATTATATCAACTGGCTCCATCATTTGCCAGTAGTTAAGGCAACTGTCTTACTGCTGACTCTTGAAAGCTTGTGTAGTTTGAGAAGCACGGGCTTAAAATGGATCTTAGAGAGACAACAGAGCTGATCTGCTTTGCTTGTTGGATCATGTCACATCTTTCTCAATGCTCTCCATTGAAGCTGGACTCATTCCCTTTCTCTGTTGTCTGTCTGGGCAGAATGAGAGGAAAATGGGCAAGATAACAAACTAAATGGAAGACATTTCCCCTCTCAACCATGACTGTAATCACGGCTTGTTATTACTCTCCAAGATGGAGCTATTATACTAAACTCATGTTATCCACAGCTCTTGTCTTGGGAAAAATAAAGTTAAGGAGTAATTAAATGCAATCAGTTTTCCATCTTTGTAGTAATTGGAGCAATTTTATTTATTTTTTTAGATGGAAAGCTGAGCTTCATTGAGGTGTATATTTATATTCACACATCTCATCGTACATCACAAGCTATTACTGTTTTTTGTTTTGTTCTTTTAACCAAAATTAGCATTAAACTTTTTCAAGAATGCACCTTAAGCATCTGGGAAACTAATGTATGATATTAATAATATGCATCCCATCCGGCTGGATCTTGTTTACAGAGCACAGTGGCAGCTCGGGGTTATTAATCATGTTTTTCTTAATTACCCTGAATAGCAGCTCTATCCCCAACTCTGTGTTTGACCTTTTTTCTGGATCCTTTCAAGCCATTAATCATGCAAAGATCAACGACAGCCCCAAAAAATAGATTGCACTGCATTGCCACTGCAACTTATGGGGGTCACGGGGTCTACTTATACAGGAACTTACGTATATATGATTATCTACAGCTGATTTTACCTACATTTTGAATTAAAGTTATTCTGTGGTTCTTAATGCTCAGCACAGTTAAAATCCTGCTGTTTATTCTGTCCCAATTTTTGATGAAATGACCACAACAGATGGTTTTGAAAGACAAGAATGCCTTTTCCCAAGTACTACTCTTGGTTTCTCGCCATACAGCCTGGTGCAGACTTACTCTTAATATTAGTCTGATAAATAACTGAACGTCTGTGTGTGGCCTATCTGCTGAGAAGGGATAGCTAAGTTCTGCGAGCTTTCATGTCCTTGCCAGTAAGTTGATACAATTTACTGAGAAGTCTTAAAGCAAACATTTTTAATTATTACTGCCAACCTGACAAGTGAGTTGTTGCCATTTTTCATTGCTATTGCTCATCTATTCCATTGCTGCTCCATGCATTCCCAACCATCCCAACAACATGATGCTTCCACCACCGTGTTTTACAGTGATAAGAGTGAATTCAGGCTGATTTTGTATGAAGGTTTTGACTTGTAGACCAAAAGGTGTTGCTCTCAGCTCCTCAGAGAACCTACTTCCACATGTTTACCGTGTCTCTTGTGTGACTTGTGGATAACTTGAAATGGGGTATCTTATGGCTGTTTCCTTGCCGTTCTCACATAAAACCAGATGTGTGGACTTCAAGAGAAACAAATTCCTCCTCCTGAGCAGTGGGACCCTGCAGCTCCTCCACTGTTACATATTTAGCTGCCTCTTTGATTAAACTTCATCCAGCTTGGGTGGATGAGTTGGTTAGGAGAGGAAAATGTAGTGCTAAAATTTGATAATAGCTTGAAATGTTGTATGCAATAAAGATAAACGTGAAAAAAATAGAAGATATTTTTAACAGTATATATGTCACAAAATAAAACTTACCAAATATCAAATGGGCAATTTCTGATGCAGTTACATTAAAGAGTGCAACTGTACTGTTGAGGAGCCCGGAGCAATCACACTTCATTATATTTTCAAATATATTTTTATTTATTGATGCTCTCATAGATCTAACAGTGAAATTAACAACTCTAACCACCAAAGAAGGATTTCCCATACCTGGTCTTGGTAAATTGGAACCTGTTAATATACACAGGTATATATGTACCTTTTTTACATATACATGAGTACATCTGCAGATGTACTCATGGTTCAACACACCTGAATCAAATGACTAGTTCAATTTGAGGCCTCCGCAGAACTTCAATTTATAATAAAGAGGTAATTCAGTTAGGTTGGAGGAGGTACACAGCTAAAGTATGTAGGACCATGCCTCTTAATAAGTATAATTGGCTGCTCCTGGTGTAGTCCATAAAAATCTGATAAAATATATTGAAATTTATTGTTGTAAAATGTGTGCTTAAAAAAAGCCTAGAATGTATGGATACCTAGGTATATCAAAGCACAAATAATACCAGTTTATTGCTTTGAAAAGTTAAATTGCTGGGGAAAAATTCATTTGGCCTCATGTAGAGTTAATCTGAAAACATTTGAAGTAAAAGTCTGGTTGTTTATCATTTAGGTCAGCCATGCTGTGTCTAAAATTTGCATTGCTGAGCTGTTTTTATACACAACTCCTTTTTTTCTACCACTCCCCACCAGAAGTCAGTTAAACAGATGAACTGTTGCGGGACAAAGATTAAACACTAACTGGGTTTGCCTCAGCTTTACATGAATAGGGCTTGACAGACATTTTATCAGTAAACCAATTAACATGATTTATGGTGGTGCTGCTGTTTTGGTGGCAGGAGGGGAGAGCCACGAGACTTGTCCATAAATACAAAGGACTAGCTGAGCAGCTCCTTTCCAAAGTGAGATGTTATCAGATTCATCTCAAATCCGCTTTGCTGGCATGGAGTCAGCATGCATTTGTAAATGCAGCTACTGTGCATGTCGGACCACCCCCTTTTCAAAAGGTCAGGAGTTGAAAATCCCGCCTGAGGAGTTGAAGAGAAGGGCGTGAACTCCCGACCCCTTTAATGTAACCGGTTCTTATCAGGGTTCTCCCACCTAAGTCTGTGCGCTTTGTTCATCCCGTGACATGGAAAATAACTGCAAATCCCAGAATTATGGTAAATTACCAGTACAGTCAGATGATTTAGGGACTCACAGTCCTTTGAGGAATCATTGGCGTGAATTTAGGCTGACAGCAGCTGACTCGTATGTGTCAAGCTTTGGGCCTGACATGTGGTTTACCTCTTGGCATATATTCACTCCCACACAGTGTGGAATTTGAGCCCTTCCCGCGAGCTCAGGTACCGAATTTGCTTTGGGAAGATTTACAGTCTCCCAAAAGCATGTTAATTAGGCTCCGTCTTTTTCTGCACAAGGTGCTGTTTTAACTTTCTCAGTCAGAGGTCGTCAGGTCTCTAACATACATATATTGCAGACATTTTTACAATAAATTAAAGCTGACAGGTGGATTTTGTCTCAACCTCTGCTTAGGCTTGGATTCAGAAAAAAGTTGTATTGGGTTCTGTGTTTGGAATAAAAAACATCTACCAAATACTTTTATTTTTTAAGAGGATAAAATTATGTTCATGTAGGAATTCAAGTTTATTTAAAAGTACAAACCAATGCAGCTTTTGTTCAAAAACATGTAAACTGCGGGGAAAAATTAGAGTACAAATAAAACCAATTTTATTTCGCTGTTGACACAAGCCACCTTTTTGGTACCTGCTTAAGAAAAACATCTCTACAGCACAAAACTGCCGTTACCATGATGTACCGCATTAGCCATCAAACATAGGTTTTTGCATGTAGGTCAGATGGTTAAAGTTGGGTTTCATCTGACCAGGGTATAGTGCATATACTGAGTCTTCTACATGGCTTTTGATAAACTGCAGACATGGCCATTTGTCTTTTTAAAAAAGAAAAAAACATTTTAATGGCTCTGTATTGGTAGCTCTCTTATCATTTCCAGATAATGGACTGAATATTGATCTGTGAGATGTTCGAAGTTTTAAATACTGTTTTATAACTTGACCTGCTTTAATGTTCTCCACAACTTTATGTTTGTTTCTTTGTGATGCTGTTTGTTCTCAAACAAACCTCTGAGGCCTTCACAGAAGAGCTCGATTTACAGTCGAAACCAGATTTTTACAGTACAAAAAGACTTGAAAAATGTTTCTTCTTTTCAGACATCCACTAAACACTTCCTGTTTTAGAGCTTTAGGATTACCAAAATGATTTCTATTTGGCAGAAATGTACAAGTTTAGGTAAACTACAATAATTAAGCTTCAAATTCGGAGAGCCCAGGTGTTATGGTAAACGTCTGATGGGTTAATTCACAACATTTTTAGGTAAGTGTTGGCACACCTGTGGATTTACTTAAAGCAAAACTTCAAACACACTGCTTCCTTGTGTGGCATAATAACAAATCAGCAAGAATAGCGGGAAAGGAAAGAGAATTGTCTGGTTTATGCTTGGAAAGAAATTCCAGATGCTTGAAGGTGCAACGTTCATCTGTTTAAGCAGTTATACATATAAATATTATGGAAATGCCAGGAGATAATTTGGTTTAAAGAAGTTATAACTAATGGTTAGTAGTGCTTTGTACATTAAACTCTTCTCCATATGGAATACTGAGCAGATTAGCATAATCTCTAACTGTGAATGTTAGAGATTTTTAGGGAATCCTAAAATCCATTAGAATACCAAAACACAGTTTCTTCATATTTATTGAATCTTTTCACGTTTTATCTAATCAGAACCACAAAATCAGCTCAACTTTATTGGGATTTTATGTGACAGAAAAATACAAAAACAGACATAAATGTGAAAAAGATAAGTGGCTTTCCAAATGTTTCAAAAGTATAAATGTGAAAAGTGTGGTTTATCTATCTATCTATCTATCTATCTATCTATCTATCTATCTATCTATCTATCTATCTATCTATCTATCTATCTATCTATCAAACATACTATTATTAATAGTGGAGTTGGTATTAAGCTCTATGACTTTGGTCAAACATTTTGCATATCCTGGCCAAGTATTGTCTAACTTGAGTTATTCCTCTTTATAGAAACAGTGTAACTAAGTTTCCGGGCCGCCTTGCTGTAACAAACATTTTCATCTCAGTCCAAAGATTTCCAGCACAAGTGATAAAGAGAACAACTTTTTATAGAAGTTTTCTTTCACATACAATTAACTGCAACAAATCATGTTAAAAATGAGGACAAAAATGATGGCGGCACTTGAACTAATAATGTTTTCAATGTCAGAAGGAGCAAGTCATACATACAGACTGTCTCTACATATTGAGTCAGATAGTTAGATGAAGCAATGCCTTCTTTAGGTGATGCATTGTCAAAATATTGTAATAGCTTTCTTGACCTAGCAACTTATGTTAACATAAAATACTTCTACTGTCAAGAAAAACGTAAACTGTGGGGTCTAGAACATGATTGTTACAAAACCAGCGCAATACTGATAAAATGAAGTAACGCTCTACTCCATTTTAAAGCTGCTGAGTTTTTGTTCATTGCGCTGAACTTTTGTTTCATCTTTTACCGTTCCTAAATCAAACATATTAAGGTATAGGCATGAGCAGTTGTGTAAGTATGTCTCTGTTCATAATAGCTACATTTCATGGTGACAGTCAGTGTTGTGAGACGGCAATAACGAGCTCTTTATTTTCTCTTGGAGATGAGTGTGATCGGGCACTCGTGATTAATCACTGCTGAGTGATCGTATGATTAATGTTTATGCAGTCCCTAAAGGAGCTACAGGACTTTCTCACTCCCCGGGCTTGTTTACAATTTTACACCTACTATAAGGGAAGATGGAGAGCACCATTTACAGTTCACTAACCTTTATGACTGCACACTCTCATGTGCATTTTATTTTATTTTCAACGGCTCAAGTTGTCTGCAAATGTCAAAATAAAACTGACCCAAAAACCATTCAGGCTCGTCTTTTGGAACAACAGCAGTCTTTGATTTAGGAGAGGGCGTCTCGCTCTCGTTCCGGATTTTATGAGAGCTTTTAATTTTTATTGAAGGACGGCGCAAAGTAAATGGTTCCTCATCTAAGCATGATTAAATGGTCTTATATATTTAACAGAAACATGAGGGCAGGAAGGACAAAGGCCTGAAATGAGCTTTATAGCCTGTGTCCTCTAAATAATGTCACAGGAGGAGGAGGAAGAGGAAGAGGCGAAGAGCGAGACGTGCCATGATGAGGATGTGTTTCTCTGCAGACACATGTAAATCAATTTGTATTGATCCAAACAACACAGCCAGCAGCATGGCACATTCATCGATTAAACAATTAGATAAATGCTGAATCTATCCAAATTGAAAATTATATTTGATGCAGCTAGATCCACACAGTTTTACATCTTCAATATTTAAGCAGTATCTTAATGTTCCCCATATCTTTGCATGTGAAATATATTTATGAAGTGGGTAGTAGCAAGGAATGCTTACCTAACTTTTTAAGGTAGGCAAGCAGATTTGGATCTTTCTATATTTTCTGCTCAGACAAAAATAGTTTAAGGAAATAATCCAGTAAGATAAAATTTTTCTAAAAAACACCGCATTATATCAATAGTTGGATTGTGAACCCTTCTTTATAAACCAGTAAATTAGAACATACTTCACAGCATGATTTTTCAAAAATCCTGCACACAATTTTTGCTGCATACACTGAAATTCTTATATTACCAAGATGCTGAAGTCAGCATATATTTTTTTAAAGTTTAGATCAAGTTTAAAAAAATCCAACCAGACCTGACCCAAACCCGTGGACATTATTGTGTCCAAGCCCAATCCAGCCTGACTAATTAACTCTACTAATTAACCAAACAGAGCTGGCATATTATTTTAAACTGCTACCAGTTTAAAATACTTCCTGACCTCTGATATTGCTGATTTAGTGGTGTAATTTCCATCCTCCAGCTCCTCTGCTCTACAACTATATAGAATTTAAAATCAACTTGACATTTAAGAGAGGGGTAGTGTTAATGTAACGGCAGGACTGAGCTGCTCTAGGATCTATACAACATGTTGTAATTGATGAGACCATGAATGTGACTTTTATTGAAAATCTGATGGAGAATATCTGGCTGTTTGATTATGACCTTAAGCTAAGTGTTCTTAGGTTAAGCAGCGAGATACTAATCCAAAGCAAACAAACACTCAAACTTCATCTGAGTGGTTTAAGAAAAAAATGAATGAAGGTTCTGAAGGAACTAAGTCCGGACTTGAAGTAAATTCAGATTCTTTGGAAAGACTCACTCAATAAAATCCTCCAGTATGGTTGTTTCAAAGCAATTCTTTAAAGAAGACAGGGCAAATATTTCTCAACATCAATGTAAAACACTGATGGACAGTTGTTGTAAGTGCTTGATGGCAGGTCTTGCTGCTAAGAATGGCACAACCAGTTATTAGGCTTAGGAGGCAATTATTTTTTCACATAGGGCTAAGCTGGTTTGGATAGCTTTTTTCTGTGCTAAATTAAATCATCCTTGAGAAAATCCTCGAGAAAATCCTTGTGTAAACCCTTGAGTTAAAAAATTGTGCTGCTCATGGCGACGACATGTTGGAGTAGCTCTGTTACATTAGTTCTGATTTGATCTTTTTGCTGACTTTAGTTCATAGATCTTTTAGGTTGAGAGCATGACATGTTTGGCCAATTATTCGCTCTGGTTTCGCTGTGCACCTGGAAGGATTTTGCTCTCACTTTTTTTTTAAATTATTTTACATTCGGACTGTTGTTATAATGCATAACCATTGGCAACAAGGTTTTGTTGTTTTACACTAGAAACAGCAGATTAGCATCTAAAAAGCTCAAATAATTCCAGAACTACAAGTCCAATTAATATCCAGTCATGTTCACCATCCTATGACTTCAGCTGTGTCATGTCATATTAACCCTATAAATGTATGTGCAATCACGTGTATTTGTTGTTAATTTTTGCTGTTTTTTTGCTCTTGTTTTGAACAAGTCAATCAGAACTGCAGAGGCCCAGTAAACTATATCTTCCTGTTTCCTCCCTTTGGTGTTTTCACTCAGGCAAAGGAGTGATGAGCAAACGCTTTCAGACTCAATCCTTGAGCAAAGGGCTGTGCTGACAGAGATTATTATTTATTTGTCATGGTGGATGTAATAAGCTGTAGATACAGGATGGAGGGCCTGTGATTTATTGCTCTGTCGACTGCCACTAGCAGGACGTGCGCTCTAGCGTGCAGGATGAATACCGCACTGTCAGTTCTGTCCATCCGTCACCATCGCCTCTCTGCGCCCCAACCCCTCTCTTAGAACCTCCCATTTCATGCCACATCTCGTAAACAATCATTCAGTATTTTGATACATTTTCCACTTTCTTTTTTTCATTAACTTTGGCTGAATATCTTAAGGTTGTTCCAAATGGTTTGACTTCATCATAAAGCAAATTAAATCTTGTGTGGCTGAATTAATTATTTCCACCCAAAAATTCTACTGAAAAGGAAAGGAAAGTTTATTTGTTAAACATCTACATACACAAGGTAACCCAAATTGATTTACAAAAAAAATGAAGGAACTTTGGTAAATAAAATTGTATTATAATCTATTATTTTACAAACAGGGAGCCTGGGTAGTGATTTAAGGACTATTGTAATATAATGCATGTCCTTGGTGTTAGGATTCTAACAGTAGCATTTTGGATAATTAAAAAAAAAAGTTTTTACGTCTGTATTAAATACCCAAGGCAACCACTGCATGTAACAGTCTGTAAAGATACCATTACCATAAGCTAACCTATGAAATGATAGATGCGCTAGGTTTTCTGTGTTCTAATTTCATATAAAACATTTTATTTTGTCAGAGATTTTATTATTTTATCAGGCTGATCAAAATCTTTATGTAGATGTTTAAATTTAGGTATGAGGCCATCTCAGCATACTACGTAATGTGAAGTAGAGAGAAAAATTACTGTCATTTTTAAGACCTTTTGGAAATTTTATTATCCTGATCACGTTATCCCAATGGTGACACGTGGTAGTAGCAGAATCATGCTGAGGGCATGTTTTTCTTCAGCAGCCTTGAAAGCTGGAAAGAGGTGATGGGAAGATGCCTGGAGCTAATACAATACAAGGGAGGTTCACTTTCGAACCTCCATTCCAGTTTGGCTAAATAGCTAAAACAACAATTAAAGGGTTTTGGATTAGAATTGCCCAGTCAAAGCCCAGACAAACATGATGAAGATGTTGAGGTTTATAGACATTCTCCATCCTGTGTGACTGAGCTTAAGTGATTTTGCTAGGTGTGTTTCCTGTTTAATCACATGAGCCTCACTGTTCTCTTCTGGCACCGACCACTGTGTGGACTCCTTGTAGTTATGGTCAGATTCTTTTGCTGCTTTTAATGTTATTGAGCCATAAGTCAAAGAGCGGTTGACTCTACTCTGTCTCCGTGGGTCATGTAATCTTGTTAAAAGCCTTCATGGTTTTAGGATTATGTTATTGAAATGTCACTTAATTGGATAAACATTTTTCATGCCGTAAACACCCAGCACAGAGCTCTGTTTAGTCACCGTGGATATTGTTTACACGGCAGGGGGGATTTGTGTAAGTGGAACTGACTCTGTAAACAGCGGCTCCCACTAGAGGCTCTTTGCGAACAGCGAGCTGAGAGAGGCGTCAGGGAAAACACTTACCCCACATATCAGAGCTGCGGACATGTGCCTGGCGAGAGAGAGCGAGCATGTCGGTGACAGGGCTTAATTAATATGAGGAATTGCCTTTGTGTCCGGGTAAATGAGTTGAGCAGGAGCTGCTTTGTTGTTTAAGCCCACTCAGTTGAGTGCTTGGTAGGGGAATTTTGTTTTTCCTATTTGGTATGTGTGTTTGTGTGCGTGTGTGGAATAAGCCGTAATCTGCCAATATCATTACAGCTCATCATGGAAAACAACAGACTGGATGGAACAGTTAAATTCTCATTCCCCTGATCCCACTTCATCCCTTATTCTCCCTGCTCTAACATCAACCTCCTCCTTTTCTCATCTGGTCCTCTGTCTTTTGCTACAACTCATGAAATCCATTTTATATGAGTCATTCGTCTGTCCATCCGTATGACTGTTCATCCATCCGTCCATCTACTCATCCATATGTTACCAACAATACCTTTCCTTTCTCTTCTCCTCAAACCTTGTGTTTCATTCGCTACAGCTCACCTTCATATCTGTCTCATTTGAGGGCTCATTTTTTTTCCACAGCAAATTGTTATTTATGAACTTTTGTTTGTTCTCTGGCATCATTACTGACAATGCGGCTAATAGCAATCATTTGTTATTCTGCGCCCGTGCTGATACTTGGGACGGGGGCAGTGAAGTGAGAATACTCATTTGGAGGTTGAGGAAAGTCTTGACAGGACCCATTTATAACAAGATCATTCTGGAAAGTCCAGCCTATTAATAACCCTCCATTGCAGTCTAATTAGTGCTACCCTGATGTAAACGAGCATGAATCATAGTGCCTGTGAATTTGAGCTGTAAAGATCTTTGTTGGTGTCATCTATTTTTTTAAATAACTCAACTGAAGAAGCCAATATTATGGATTAAATTTAACATGCTGTGTTTTAGTGGCAGTGTTGTTTTCTGTAGATAATTGTTCTGTCTCGAGGTTTCAGCTGGTTGTTTTGCTGTTATGCTGTAGGATCATTAGGAGCTGCACATCCTACATGATAAACTTACAGATAAGTATTCTGGAAGCCTACTATATGGGTCCAATTTGGATTTTTTTAAGAAGTGGAAATGAATTTTTATTCTGTCAAATTATCCCTTAGTTTGTTAGCAAACAACACAAAATATAGTGGACCACAGCCTATTGGCAGTTCAGTATTAGCCTATTTCCTTCCTTTCTCTCCTGCTCCAAATTATTTGCAGAAATTTACTTCTTTGCAGATTGTTTTCTAAAATAGCAAAAAAAAAAAAAAAAATGCAGCTTGGGAAGGTAAGATACCTACGTACAATGCTACTCGACATGATATTGACCAGCTTTTGCAAGGCAGCCTATCCAGGGTTGATATTCATTTTTCTATGTGCTGATTGACTGTTTCCCTTAGAGTGAAGAAAAGTAGCATTTCTTCTAGGTATTTCATCTTCCTGGGCTGCATTTTCTTTCGAACTTTTTAGACAAAATCACAGAAAAGATAAGTTTTCTCATGTCACAAAAAAATCTGCAAATAAGTGAATTCACGAGTACTCAGTACTCAGTACTGAGTCCATTTTTCTGAAAAGCTAAAATATGGGCACTAATGCAAAAAATTATGCTTTTTTCCTGATCATATTTTATACTAGATCTAGATTGAATAAACTGTAATTTTCCCCGAATTGTGCCTTAGAGTATTGAGGTCTTTATTTCCCATATCTCTCTTGCTTTCCTTCCTTTCTCTCCTGCTCCAAAGTACAGTTGACTTGCAGCTTATCAAGTCTTAATTAGTGATACATTTTCTAGCTGTGATGTCTATTGATGTATTTGAGAAGAAAAGACAAATTGAGCTGTTGCCTGACCTGAGAGCCAATCCTGCGTAAAACTGCTCCCCCTCTTTACCTTCCTGTCTCTCTCAATCTCACCTCATTCACCCCACCCCTTCCAGCCGAGGCCTGGAGTGGTTTGAAGAAATGAGGTGCAGCATTAGTGTTTTTTTGCTTGCCTGTGCAATAGAAAACACTACACGTCAGGGGCTCCGTCAGCACATCGGGTGGATGCAGATGGGAGGTGAAAAAGCTCCCCAGTGGCAGTCGGGGCCGTGCTCGGATGTGATTGCGGCAGCCGGGATGAAGTCAGCGCTGACAAAGTGCGCCCCGTTGATGGATGGACAAAGCTGGGAACTGGATGTGAGAATGGATGGGGCCAGAGTGGAAACTTAACACAGACAAACAAAATGAAAGACAGAGAGGAATTACCTGCTAAAGCATTCCGGCAACACAAATCCCAGAGCAATTTACCTACTGCTAACTGAGCACAGGAGGGCTGTTTGCATCACTTCAAGAGCACCTGACAGCAGGAATGGCCTCTATTAAGGTTGCATGGTTTTATGCTGTTGTTTTATTGTTGTTGTTTTTTTCTTTACACAATTTAATGCATATTAACTATGGGCAGAAATTCCCTGTTGTAAAGACACAGATGAAGTCACACAGAAACACTTCTCCTTGTCATATTTTCAAATTTATTTTTGCATTGTTGGACAGAAGAGAAAGCAGTGGTCCATTGAAGACAAATTTCCTTTTTGTCAGAAAGTGTTTATCCAATTTGTCAAACATTTGAAATGACGACTGTGGTTTCATACTTTGAAGGTTTTTACATTTTCTTCTCTGCAAAATATTTCTCTTTTATTTTACAGTCAAATCAAAGCTAACGTATTCAGGTTCAACACTCTTCATATTATAAAAAAAAACCTCTTACAATCTTTAAATTTGTAAAAAAGGAAGCCAGATCTGTCAATCTCAGCATGATTTAAGTTTGTGCGAGACCACGCAAATTGTGTTGTTCTAATATGTAGCTGTAAAACACAAGATATTTTAGACAATTCATGGTTTGAAACGAGCTAATAAGGCCTGAAACTCAGGGCCAATAACCTTCCCAAATCCAAGCCCTGTGTGGAGGGTCGAGGAGTTTGCTGGTTGGGGAATGAATTCTCATTACCATTTGCACTAGCACTACGTTAAATGTCAGTGTTGCTGCTGGATGGAGCCTGGAAGATTAAGACTAATGCTGTTGGCCTGAGGAACTCCGATTAGAACTATTCTCATTAATCAGAGTCACAAAGATGGAAGCAATTTAAAGCCCCGGTCCTCTTGTAGCAAGGGGCAGGGCAGCACCCTGTCAATGATGAGGGTGATGCACTCGCACCCATTTGCTATCCCTTTATTACAAAGCCAAGGGCATGTGAAGACCATCAACCTTATATCCTCACTTTTAATTAATCTGATTTAAGATTATCTACTTGAGATAACAGGCAACCAGGTGTCAGATTTGGTTGGTAAAAGTCTGTTCTTTAAGTTTGATAAATTTTTAGAATTAGATTTGCAAGACATATAGAAAAACTAAAATAGATTTTTGGCCTTATAGAGAACGTGGATAAACAAGTCACCCTCAAATGTATTGTTTCACATTGGCAGAACTGACCTTTGTTGGTGTCTACTTTCAGGAAGAGTCCATATGAGAAGAATAGGTTTAGTGGTAAGTCAATTCTTGTCTTTTTGTTTTATTTTCAAACGTAGGGCCTCTTTCTACTTTTCCTGTTTCTTTCTCTCTTTATATTTTGTAGCATTAGGGCCAAACTTTACAAAATACAAGATAAAATTTTTAGTTGCACTTGAAAACAATATTTTGGGGTTTTCTTGTTGGTTGTTTATCTCGACCCATCATCAATGAGAAGGACTCCAAGAGACATAAAAAAACAATTTTTCACCACATTTTTTGGGAGGGTCCATGAATTTATTTTGTCCATTTTGATAACCAAAAACTCAAACTGTATTTTTTAGGATTATTTTTTGGAAATATAACTTTCATTTTGGTTTGTTCTCAAATAAAAATATTTCCTGTTTTTTTTATTTTTTATTTTATTTTTTTTAAATGGGTTGTACTGACACAGATTTTATTGTGCTTCTGCACGATGATGATAAAGGCTGATTCTGATTCTCATTCTACTTCTAACAGATACTAAGCTAACCTGAAAATGATTAAAAAAAATTTGTACCATAACTGGCTGGTTTTAGTGACACTTTCATTGTATTTGTATTGCAACAAATCATCCTTAGAGTTTTTTTTTTTTTTTGTCCTGTCCAAGGGTATCCACTTTGGCTTTCTAACAGATCTAGGCTGTGTTTGCTTCTCAATTAGCACCTGTCACAGGAGACAAGCTGTTGGACTCACCTCCTGTGTGACATCCAGTAGATGGGCTCCCTTTCTGTTATCGCTAAGAGAAGGAAACAGCTCCTTGGTGGGAGTCAATGTATTCTGTAAACAGGGAGGCAAACGGGAGTGAATCTCTCATAAATCTTGCGGTGTAGCGGTATCATTTCCTTCAGCTGACCTTGGCAAGGTTGCAGGATGGGAAGGCCGGGCGGCGAGACGGTGGAGGGAGGAGGCTAAAGAAAGCTTGATGTGATATACGAGCTGGTAGAAGGAGTTGCACAATGAATCAGAGTGATCTGTGATTAGCTGTGAAATCTTACACATGTGAACTCTCGCTTTGCTGTTTCTCATCATCTGGACTATTTACCTCGCATCTCTTTTGATCTGACAGTCTGACTGTATCTGAGTGTGAATAGTGTCTGTAACGTTTTTAGTCAAATCTGGTTGGAAATACTTCGGTTTTTGCTTTGTTTAAAGCATTCAAGCACATTTTTCTTTCCTCATTTGCCTTTCAAACAAATACTTATCAACAAGCCATGAAGTAATCAATGAAGATAATCCATCTGGGAGCTTGTCGATATGGTAATGGCTCTTTCTCATCGTTATTGCGACACAGCTATAAATCATTTGCTTTAGCAGAATGCTTAGCAGCTGTTGCAACAGTACTGTGTGGTTGTGTGGAATAAAGTGTTGCCTGTTGTGATTAATGTCTCAGCATTGTGCTGCACTGCACACTGATTGTTTTCAGATTTTGTACGAAAGCTGGGCGGATTGTATATCAATACACCAAGACCCCACTAAAGAAAAAAGGTATGCTGCAGGTATATGAGCACTCTCTTCTCCTCTAGTGCTTGGTGTTAATCATACATTTACACAAAAGGCATGCATAAGAAACAATAAAGAAAACACTTAGAATTGAAATATAAACAAAAGAGCTGCAGCTTCGACCCATTGTCACTTTCTAATTGATTGACAAGTCTTTCAGCCGAACACTGAAGATTGTAATTAATGTTTTGAACTGCGGTTAAGTCTGTTTACAGCAGCTTTGTGTTATATCACAATAAAATCTATAACATTTACTTTGAATCCATATACAAAACTCTTAAATTATACATTTAAACATCTCTATGTACATTTAAAAACCATAGATATAATGGTTTAAACAGTTGCAGACATCATACTGGCGCATATCAAGATTACCAAAGAGAAGTCAATGTATTTTTTCTTAATCCAGTTTAAGAAGATGAACTGTATTAAATTAAGCAATAATAAATAGCTTTCTCTGCATTTGATGAGTAGTTCTTGAAATTAAATAATGTTGAACATCCTTTCACAATGATGTAATTTGGCAGCATACAGATAAAAACTGCTTTGATTTGATTGATGAAATAACATTTAAGCACACTACTGTTATAATGAAAGTTGTATGTATGCATAAAAAGCTGTTTGAGCTTGACACGTGATTTAGATGATACTGGCTGAAAGGTGATTCAAATTCAGCTTCTCTGAATATTTTAAATATATTCTGAAATGGGAATGTATATGTCCTACAACACAATCATGGGTGAGGCTGCTATGTTGAAAGTTGTCCTGGAAACAGTTATTGACTACCCCGAATATTAATAGAAAGTTCAGGGGAAGAAATAAAGTAACAATAACTGCAGTAGTGAAAGGTCCATGAAGAAAAGTCCATTAAATAACTTGAGGCAGATTCACAAGCCTAGCCTAAGGCTTTCGCATTCCCTGGCTCTGAGGGAAATGACTGTGGTCCAAAGTAATCCTTTGATATGAAGATGCATTCCATTTCATAATCAATGTTCCAGGGTCGGACATTTGCTGGTATAGTTCCAATAATTATTTATAAAGTCCAAAGTCAGATCCATCATCTACTGGGAAATTTTAAATTAATTCATTCTTCCCTCTGCTGTGAAGCTTTATGGGTGGAGATACAGATTTTTTTTTAATTTTTCTCTTTTTTAGCAGAATGTGGCTAAAAAACAAAATCACAATTACCAATGCTTTCATTAATGACCATGGTATCACTGTATTTTACTTGCCAACAAACTGGCTTGATCGAAACACTGCAGATAATCTACAAAGTAATGTTAGGAGGTAGACAAAAACACTAGAACCAACAAAACAGAGAAGCTAAAAGTCTATATAATTCCAATCTGCTTCCTTAATACTGTAACTGAACCACAGATTGGCTCCATGCTATATAACATTAGTGTCACTATTTAGCAGAATTACTCATTTCTCATAATTCATAATAATTTCTCAGTTTGGACCTTTTGCATTGAAGAATGAGCCAAATTTCCATTGTGTAGACATTCAAGCTGATAGTTACATCCCAAAATACCTGCAGTTTTTTCTGCAAAAGCTAGTGCTACATCAACATATTTAGCACACATTTAAGATGTTTTTCTGCACAACAATTTAAAATACATATATAATTTTTTCCTTCCACTTCAGAAATAGATCATACTAAAATCTATTGAATTTTGGGGTTGCAACATAATAAAAAGTGAACAAAAAAATGCTTAAGATGGGCTGGGTTGTACAACCCAACAAAGCACATCTTCAATCTATGAGAATTTTCATAGATTGTAAAATCTGAGCAATTTAGCTGCCATAATAAAACAATTATCTAATAACATATCTATTATTAGTACTTACATTAAAGTGCTTAAGTAACATTGATTTCATTGTTAATATTTCATCCTAAATCTGCTGATCCTGTGAACTCCTAGCAGATGTGGCACATATACAAAACATTAAGAGCTCTTGTCCACAGCCTTGTAGAACAGCTTGTTCAGCCAAAGCTCAGGCTGAACTTAATTTATTTTGGCCCTGTGGTCTAGTGAGGATGGAGTTGCAGACGCAGGCGGAGTGGGAGGAAGAAGGACAATTAAAAGCGATAGCTCTCCTCGTCCACGTGAGCGTCAGCAGAGGCCAGGGTGGAAGCAATTTATTCACCCAATCATCTCAGATCATGAAGTGCGCCAGTGTTACAGTGGGATGCAGGAAAATGTGATAGAAGTTTCCTCACTTGAGGCAGGATGCTTGCAGGACACAAAGTGGATTGTTCAGCATCCTGATAACAATTAAATCCTGTTAGGGATAATGCAGCCCTGAGAATTGAACATGACAGTCAAGCAATTTATTATCTGTGTATTCCTGGCCTTGGATATTTGATTGTTAGCTTACCTAAATCCTTTTGATCATATTTTAGATGAGCATGCATTTTTCATTGAGTTCAGGTCAACAGATAAAAACAGATGTGCTCTAAAAAAGTATTTGCTGCCTTACTGATTTTCTCTGCGTTTGCTAGTGGCCTAGTCAAAGTCTTGACTTTAATCCAGATCAGGTGACTTTAAGCGGCGTATTTCTGATGAGAAACCCTCCAGTTTAGCTGAATTAAAAGAAAGTGGGTCAAAATTTATTTGTGTTAAAACTGATGGACAAATATCACAAACTCTTGATGGCTGTAGTTGCTACAAATGTGTTAGGGAGCACATGTTCACATAAGTCAGTTCCTTTAATCCCCTTACTAAGTGAAATCACTATTTGAAAACAGCATCTTCTGTTTACTTAGTTTGTCTGATATTAAGATCTTTGTTTATTTTATAGCAAAGAAATAAAATCTGTTTGAAAGCTACTAGTACATAGCATTGTAGTTCTCAACAAACAAAGAAGTGAAAAACAAGATTCATGTGTCTTAGAGCTCAAATAAATAAAAATAAAACATGAAGGATGGCGAGAATTTTGCTAACTGGTGTGGAATCACTTTACATGTCACCAAACAAGAGATAGGCTGTATTTATTCGTGGTAAAATACCTCCGCATCAGGCTGTGAGTGCTATTTAATGTCAAAGCAGTTAAATCTTTCATGATGCAATTCATCACGTTGTAATTTTAGCCACAGGACGCTCTGAATCAGACAGTTTGCAGATGTGAAGCTGTTTTTCGGGGTAAGAAAACAACAGCCGCAGAATAAATCACTGAAACATCTTTTTTTTTTCCTTTTCTGAGCTGTTTTGAGCGAACAAAGCTTGTAATCATTTCCAGCATGATATCTAGTTAAACTCGTGCCATTTGTGTGAGTTACAGGGTAACCGAGAGTTCTCTGTGACCCAGAGGCTTTTCATACTGTAGCCTCTTTCTGTCCAGCTGCTTTTCAGTCCCAGCTGGTCGTTTCTGAAAAAAAGGAAAGATGTCCACGACAAATAGGCCTCCTTTCAGCCCCTCCTCATTGTTGTAAAGACTTTCCTCCCCCTCTGGTCCAGTGCTGACACCAGGTCAGGCCTTTGGTCTGATTTAAGACCCTGGCCTACTGATGACCCTGTTTGCTGCTCCCTCCCATCCTCCTCCTTGCCTCATCTCAGGCTTCAGTTTAGCTTGACTTAGGGAAATGCCCTCTCATTCTGTGCACTGTTCATTAATCTGCTGAACAATAAAAAGGAGCCAGCTACAAATGCTGTAGTCTGTAAATCTTTAATAATGGGCCTTTACATTTTTCTGTCCTTTGTTTTACGAGGCCAGCTCTTTCGTCATAAACACATTTTGAAATGTATTCAAGCTCCAAGGGAACATATTATTGCTTCCAGAGTTTCACAGTTTTGTTAGCACATTATCTGTTTTCCTGTCACTGGCTGGAAATCAGAGCGTTTCTGACTTTCCTGCTCTTGACATTTTGGCATCCAAGAACACGTTTGATGACTCATGCTCTCCAAATGAACGTCATTACTTTAAGACAAATAGCCAGCTCTTGACCTTGACTCTGAACCTCTTTTTCTTCTTTTTGGACAGAGGTGTGTAGCTTCTAAATACACAAATGCATTATTTATGTGTGCTGAAGTTAATGCCGTTGTTGTCTCAGCACATATGAAGGCCAGCGTTTGTGGCCTTGAGCCAGGCGGCAGGACATTTTATCATACTTTTTCTACTCTCATGTATAATTAAAAAACTTAAATTGCATGCCATGTACAAAATTATAATGCTGTTGGAAACAGACTGCATGGAAATTTATTTTCTTCTCCATGAGTGACAGAAAATCAATTAATCCTGATTTATTATTTTATGCTGGACAGGCGGTAGGCTCCAGGAGAGCGAGAGAGGACGGAGATTGGCTACAGCTGTTCTCATTGGTGCAGCCATATATTATAGCCAGGGTGTGTGACAGCTTCTGAGGAAAATGGCTGAGGGGTATCAGGCAGGTGACTGGTGTGTAAAAAGAAGAATAACACTGAGGGAGACAAACTGTTCTAAGATGTCGATGTGAGATTTGTGGTGATGAAGAGGCATTTTACTGCTGCACTGAGTGTACTATATGTTCGCCCATATTTTTTTTTCAACAACAGCTTTTCACAAAAGGTGCCATTTTCTTGCTTTATTCTAGGAGCTGGTGCATATCTCTAGCAGTGATTGGGCGAGAGGTGCATTATGCCCTTCACAGGTTTTTCAGTTCATCACAGAGGCACACAGAACAGTCAACCATCCCCACACACACGCGCACACTCTTAAGGCCAAGTTGGCGAGACCAATTCATGTGGGTGGAAACTGGAGTACCAGGCATGAATCATTGCATACATGGGAGAGCATGCAAATCCAAAACAGGTAAAGCTCTTCAAGCCAAGTGACTTTAGGCTACTGCAAAATCCATTATCAAAATCTTTGCCTAATTATTTTATTCGTCTTTTTCAATGTCCTATTTTGTCTTGCATCTATTGTCCATGTGTTGCTTGAATTCAGGAAAGTTAGAAATTGAAACAGACGTTATTGTCCTGCAAAGGGAAAATTCAAATGTAACAGCAGCATCAGGTATAAAGGTTCACACAAAAATAAAAAGTTCTTAACGTGTTAAAAACAATAAGTAATATATAAAACCTTTTGAGCAAGAAGTGACATACACTCTGAACAGACTGTTTCACTTTCTCAAAAGTAGTATAACTTTTTTAAGGTATTAAAGGATTTGAGGATTGTCAGTAAAAGCTGTTTTAACCTCTGGTGAATTAAGACCCTCAAAAGTGATTCATTTTTGTTATGTTGACTGTGAGCTGAAACACTCTAGATAGCATAATGCTGAGTCCTGCAAAGGTCAGATAACACTTCTCTAGTGATTCAGTTGTAATATCAGTGAGTACCCACACACAAAAAACGAGGACTTGGGAGTGATTCGGGGCACTGACAGCAGCCTTTTTTTTTTTTTTTTGCTTTTCTCTAGGTTAATTCACTGGATGAAATGTTGTGGCACATGATGTGTCATATATCAAAGGCAGGGCATCAGTAATCTTTGCTCAAGGGCACAGATAACAGGCAGATAGACATGTGAATGAGATGGAAGGGGGTTGGTGAGCAGCTCATCCCTTTCTGCCGTCACTACAGAGAAGATAGAGGAAGATTTATAGAACATTACAGACTACATACAGGCAGGCTGACCACCACTCCCCCACCATTCCTCCATATGTTTTCTTAAATTTATACAAAACTGATTGACTTGTATGTTTGGATTCCCCCCCTCCTCTTATGTTTTTCAATGCTTGGCCTCTTTTTTTCATCAAGTTTGATTTCAAAATTTGAGTCTTTGATTTGCTGATCAAAGAAGATTGATTGGAGCACTGAGGATTAGGGCCACCTGACACTTATCCATCTTGGACCATGTGGCTGAAATAATCATACTGCCATCATTAGACTTCTCCAGGGATTTCCGTAAAGAAAAAAGATCTAAAACAAGCAAATCTGCATTTGTTTTTACACATTAGTAACCCATTGACAGTCAGCAAACACAGATGGCTTGGAGTCTGTCCAGTTTCCAAAATGTTTAGCACAATGGTCTTGTGCATTATTTAATTACAGCCATCTATAATGTTGTCATTTTGACTCCACCTTAGCTCCATGGCATGGTACCAAGATACTCAGTCAAATATTTCATACTAAAGTATTGTGACAGATGTTAAGGGCAGAAATTCATAAGCATGTTTCCTAATCTTATCTACAGCGATTGTATCTGGGGACAGAGGAGATCTGTGTTGTCTAAAATATCTTATAGTTTAAGCTGTGTGGGAGCAGAAAGACATATAGAGTAAACAGTAAAGCTATGGACACATAGCACAGTGCTGTCTATGTATTATGCTAGCGGCAACAATTGTTGCCACACTTACATTCACTCTTCTTATGATTAAAAGATGAATGAATGGATAACTTTTTTATATATATCAGTAGAAGACACTTGAAAGAACATATGTACAAAATATTTTATTTATATTTTTTTATTAAAGTATTTTACTGACTTTCTCTTGTACACGTTTGTGACACACATTTACCTCCAGCGTTACAGGCAGGAAGTAAAGAGGTCTGGTCATGTGACCTTTCACACTAGATACATGAAATTGATATTGCTTAGAGTAGACACTCTATTATTTGATTTAAAAACTTCAATTAGCTGCTAAAAGTCAAAACAATTCTTTTACAGCTTCCAGAAGTTAGAAAAATGTCTGGCAACAATTGTTGCCGGTGGGATTAAATGGGTTAAGCCACGACCCTCATAGATGTTATGTAAAGTGAGTTTTTTTTTTTTTTAAAGGTAAGTTCTGGGGCGTGGCTTAACCCGCGCCCCCGAGTTAAGCCACCATAAGATGAACACTATGACACGGGAGGTATCCAGGCTGCAGCCATAACAGCTCACCCCTGCCATCAACTCCCCTCCAAAATCCATCATCAGTCATTTGGTAACATTTTGGGTTCAGCAAGAATGTTAGAGTTAAGTGAGGTTATTTTATACTTCTAAACTTATTCAGTTGTGCTTATTTGTTCAGTAGCTCTTAACAACTGAAAGTATACATTGCCCTCATTTTTTTGCAGATGCTGTTAGTCCATTAAAGTGGCAATAAAGTCATTGCGGTCCAGATTAATTATACCATCAATATAACTGACTGTGAATTATTTATGCTGGCCAATCACATTCTTTACTTTTGGCATAGTGTTATTGTCCATGTACTGTTAACTGCTCAATATATCATCAACTTTAGGCCATATAGTTTAGCCCTAGGACAGGGGTAGCTAGTAGTATTTATTGATTTTTAGAAATAGTTCCTTGATAATTACAAACACTGTAAAAAACTCTGCCAGTACTTGGCTATGAATGACTTGATATTTATCTAATTTCTTAATTATTTAAATCTAAGATTTTTGCCAGTGGTGGGCACCACTGACTAAAATGTTAGTTGAGCTAACCCTAATGCAATAATCATAAAAATGATTAGTGAATTAGTGCTTTCTGCTAACGCTAAAACACTAATCCAATGTGGTATTTAGCAAAAGCTAATGCTAATGTTTTGAAGCAGCCCTGTCAGGTTCCTGACTTCAATTTATGACTTGAGCTAAACATTAAGATGATGGCATGGAGGCTTGTAAAACTGAAAGACTTTGAGATCTCCACCAAAGAATGATCTAAATAGCAGAAATATACAAAAAGCTGGATAGCAATTATGAAAAGAATTAATTTACTGTAATGCCAAGATTTTTTCACTGATCATAATTTTCGACCTGCATTTTTATTTCAACATAAGTAAAATCAGACTTTATTCAAAACTCATCCTTTTTTGACTCATTTCCCATCAGAGATGTCTTGGTTGAATAAAACTCATTTCAAATCTAAGTTTCTCAGGGGTCTGAATAGTTTTAGGCTCAACTGTAACTCTGCTGACTCTGCAATAAACCAAAAACCAGGGAGTTTACATATGACATCAAAGACCTTGTAATATAAATTACTCTCAGGGATCAGACAGGATGAAGCACAGCATCTTCATAATATGTTGCCTGCATGGAACTACTAAACATTTCTGTGAAAGGCCATTCAGACCGTGACAGAAGCAAAACGACAGTCGGATCTACGTACTTGAACACCTGCAAACAAGTCAAACAACCACGATTCATCTTCCAGATCAGATCCACACAAATGTTGTGGTTTGATGTTGGCGTAGAAGGAGGAAGCTGCTTTGTTCGTTGGCCGATATCCTTCCTCACGGCGGCAGTGAGAGAGAACGCCCTCCTCACACAAAGGGTAGTCTCACTCCTTCACTCTGTTTATTTTTAGTCATAACATCCACCACAATTGAAAGTGCGGGTCAAGGTGAGGCTAGGACACTTGTGAAGAGGTGGGGTGGATGAGGAACAACAAACAGATGTTCTTTGATGATAATTGCAGAGAAGGGAAAAGGATTGTGGAAAGCAGGCTTGTGAAGCATTCACTTGTTGAGGCTGTCCCTCCTGCCCCCTGGAGCCTGGTAGGTGGGGGTTCGGAGTGTATGCTGTTATAGCCCCAGGAAGCAGAGAAGGCCTGCTGGTGTCATTACCCTTATTTGCCAGAACACACATCTGTTCACAAGAGCAGCCACAAATTTGAATGCCAATACTCTTGCCTTAAACTGGCTGGAAGAGGAGAAAGAGTTTGTGTCACTCAGTGACAGTCTTCTTAGCATATAAGGTTAGGGAGCCGTAGCCTTTAATCAACTGTGGTTGTCAGCAGGCGCCCTTTACAATGGAGCTGTAACGACAGGCTGCCAGTATTACAGCCGATGAGCAGCAGCAGCAAATGATTGATTTGTGTAAATAATTTTCTTTTTTGCTCTCTCTCAGTCTTTTATGAGCATCAGCAACAGCGGAGAAATGTAAGGATACCATCACAGGATTAAGTATGGCTGCTTCTGGCTGTCCTTGTGATTAATGACCTGCCACAGTGTTTGTCTGTCAGTAAAAGGAGTAGACGTTCTCACCATGTCTAAACAGGTGACATAGACGGCATTAATATGATGATATGCTGTATCATCATATTAAAGTCATATAGTTCAGACTTTGATTTTGGAGAATTTCAAATTAGGATTATTGATAAACATTGGCCAGAGTTTTAATTTGTATATAAATGAAGTGTAGCATTTAGATGTTATCGTATTGGATACTAATTTGAAAGTAATTAATTGTTAAACATCACTAAATTGAGTAAGCTTAAGAATTTTTAAAGTGTATATGACTCGTGGCATAATAGCAGTCATATAGGCTAGGCTGATTCTGACTAGTATAGGCCAAGACCAAAGTGGACCTCTACCTTCAGGCCCCTTCACTTACCCAAAACCAAGACTATGTGTACTTTAAAGGGGTGGTGTTATGTATTTTCCAGGTACTTAGTGCCATTTTGTTGAACAAGAAGGTAAATAGGTTACCTTTTATAAAAATGCTGCATATATCAAACATAACTTAAAACAAATTTGACTTTGCAATTTGACATCATCACAACATTGCTTCTCCATTGTGTCATTTACAACCGTTTTTAGGAGAGTTGAACTGAGAAGTAGTCCGTGTGATGAGCGCAGCGGACGAGCAGCTCCGTCAGGTATTTGCTAATTGTTGCTGTGTGGGGAGAGTTGTGGAGGAGAGGTCTCTGTGATGTAGAAACTCGGCTGGAGTCTGCAGCTCTAAGGAGGAGCTTTGTGGAAATAGGCAGCACTTTTTCACAGCAAGCGCTTGGGTAGCACTGAATGGTTGCCACGGGAGATTCAAGAATTTATCAAACATGCATGAAAGAAATTAATCTACAATCTTTTTGATGAGGGAATAACATTATACCATGATATAAACCTCAAAAGTTTACATAATATCCAGCCTTTAGGTTGTGTATTATGCTAATATATAATTAAGACAAATACATCAGACATACATACTGTTTTAGAGAATGTAATAGTGGTTCTATCTCTCAGGTATGAAAAGCCTTTTTTTCTCTCTTCATGCTTTCAGCGAGACGACTGCTGAACAGAGGATGATCCTCGCTTTCAGACCCAGATTGCAGGCTTAACTGAATCGAGCACATCCACTCTTCTCCCTGTTTTAATTATGACTCTCGATCTCAGATATTGATAGAAACGTCAATCTCTGTGTACGGCTAGCTGTCTTGTTAACCAGATATTTAAGGAACACTTCGCTTTTTCCTGGGGATTTTTCTTTCTTGTGTCTCCTGACCTTCTGCATTAAACCAGATAGCATGCAGAAGCTGTGAGGGAAGCAAGAAAGAGGGAAATTGAGCCACTCTACATCTATCTCTCCCCAAGGGGAGTCGTGTTTCTCTTTGCACCATTTATTTGAAAGCTATCATTTCCTGGGATTCATGGCTGAAAAATGGCATTGATTCTCTGGATGATAGATGCTAAGTGTCCTCCTATCGACATGCCTATTGACAGGCCTGTGTAAATTCAGCATCTTATTACCCTGCTGGATAAATGATACACCTTGTGAACAAGGAGGCTGCAGCTCAGTCGATTTCGTAGCGTCTGAACATCATAGCACCCAGTGTCACTGCTAAGCACCGAGTAGCGTTTTGTCAAAAAACATCCTATCTTCTTTTCTGCTGAATAATTAAACATAATGAGACAGACAGATGATAACATCCCTCTGCAAAGCATTCAGCTGTTAAATAGAAATAACTACTAAACATTTTATTCATTGCTGTGCTGCACCTCAGAAGGTCAAATCTTAATCTAAAGCTGTTTTTTAATCTAATATCCCTGCCTGGAAAGTTTGCTGTAGCATTAAAGTGACTTATGCGAAGCCCTAAACCTACCCAATGTGCTCCGCAGCTTCTATACTGCATTGTTTACAAGGGCTATTTTTCTTTGACTGTGTAAGGTTTATTGCATCTTAATCCTACCCCTTTTGTAGCACTGCCTGCAAGGGCGTTAAGTAATGTCCCACTGTCAGCGGCTTTCTCTCTCTCAATTTGTTTTACAGTAATACACAATTTAACCTTCAGAATAGCATTTGCAGGTTCATAACACTTGGAACAGGTGTAATTTTTCTAACAAACACGTCTGCAATGTGACCCTATTTATCTGTGTTTCTTGTAATATATTGTATTAATCTGCAACCCATTCATGACCCATTATTTTAGCTGGACAATAATTCACTCTTAGTGTTGCGGGAAATCTTTTCAGTCCAGTTGTGCTTCGGTGTTCCAGCTTGTGATCCATTGGAGTTTGACTTTATAGCCTTTTGCACAAGAATCCATGAGCCATTATAGGTTATGAGGAGTGAAATGGGCTCTTGTGAGGCACTCAGTTGAAAAGAAAAGAAAAGGAAAAAAATCCGGCTTTATTGCCATCTTTGATCTTTAATAGTCTTCTGATGGCTTTCGTTCAGACACAGGAAGAGCTGATAATTAGTGCTGAAGGTGAGAAGTTTATATACAGTTATCATGTTACTTTTGCACATTTTGACATGTAATTAAGTTTTTTTTTTCCAGGTCAAAATGATGAGGTCAAAAAACAACTACAGTCATTTATAGAACTTATAATTTATATATATATATAGACTTAAAGATTTTCATACACTTCATCAAATATTGATTCCATACCCTTTTACAAATTTTTGTGAAATCACGCACTTTTTGTTGCTATCAACATGGTAGTGACCCAATTCTGCTTAGATATTTGACCAGTTTTTTTTTTTAATCATATTAAGTAGAATCCATAAATTGTCAACAAAGCTGAGGTTTGTGCCATTCCCGAGGCTGAATTCTAGCCTACCTTATCTCTTTTAGATGGTAATTGTGATAATTGTCCTGCTGGAACACCCATTTATGTCCAAATATAGAGCACTTTCTTCATTATTGCATCTTCTTTCCATACACCAGCACCACTGCCAGTAAAAGGTCTCCTCTGCTTAATCCATCCACCACCATGCTTGACATATTTATAAGGTTTAAAAACCACCTTTACGAATTGAATCTTCTTGCCATTGTGGTTAAACAGCTTAATCTTTGTCTCATCAAAAGTTATTCTCTGGAAGGTATTTAGCATTTGTAGAATGGTTTTTGAGTGAGTAAAACAGGATGACATTAGGTTCCTGGAATGGGACCAGCTTAAACCCAATTGAATGTGGATGGGCTATTTTTAAAGGCCAGGTCTATGTCAGGAAAGCAACTAATTTAAATGAACTCTATCATGTCCAATTAGATATCTGGGTCAAATATTTGGGCAGAATTATGCCAACATTTTGCTTTGAACCTTACTAGACGATATTTATTCAAATATTAAATATGGTGTAGGAATAATTTTAACTGTCTAGTTTAGATCACTAATGAACAAATTCTCACAAGTTCACCCGTTTCTTTTGAAACAAAGGTTTAAAAGCCATAATAAAATATTTCTGCCCCTGATGAATGCCTTTTCATAATTTTTCAGTTCAGCATCCTCAGCCTAATCAATGCATCCAGGTCTAATCATTCAGTCAAATGCAGGGGATGAAGCTGAACTGAAGTCATAATTGTATTATTTTAAAAGCACATCCGTTCGGTTACCACAAACTGAACTGCTGCACCAACACTTACTTCTCCTTCTCATTCTAAAGATAAATTAGCTGCTTCTAAATAATGCAGTGAACCCTAATTCTCTTTGATTAGTGGCGAGTTAGATGATGGCGACCCACTGAAATTGGTCATCAACATAAATAACGAGCGAATGAACTGATAAAATGCAAAGTCCTCGGCCGTCATAAATCAAACGGAATCTACTGGCCGTGGAAGCGGGTGGAATTAGAAGTCTATGCTCCTATTAATTATGTTGCCTTCTGAAGGCGACAGCGTGATAAATCAGCGCTGAAAGGCCCTTCACTGGCTCAGCCTGAGGAGTTCGACTGCCTGCAAATTGCTTTGTGTATGCTCCTAATTGTTTCTTAAATAACCCACCTTTTTGAGGCAGGTTAGAAAGGTACTCTTCCAAGACGGGTCAAGGAAGTCAGTGCTGCTCTCAGTTTTTCTGTGACATATTGTATTATTGCTGTATTCAGTGAACAGTTTAAGTTCAATATGAAAATATTTTAAATTGGATTAAGTATATCGCCTGAATTTTTAGTAGCTGCACTTTGTATAGTAGTTATTAGTAATCAGGATCTTTATTGCATTAGGTAGATTTTTTTTTTTCTTTTAATCAAAGTGAGTTTGAAGAAAGGGTGTAAAATTTTCTTGAATGAAAATAGGGATACTTTTTTGGGTATCCCAATTCTGATTACTCAGAATATGGACTATAGCAGATTTCAGACTTTTAAAATTAACTCAGAGTTCCCACAAGTGATAGACAACACTTTAAATTAGCAGGTTGTAAACCTATATTCTTTTGCATTTGACTTTTAGTTTTCCAAGCTAAGCAACATCTGTATCACAGGATTCCTACAGATTTTCTTTGACATAAATCCATTATTTTCTGAGCTAGAAGTTCCCAGGAAATGTAGTTGGGTATGAAAGACAGCTAGATCAATAGATGGACGGATTGTCGGATTTACGTTTAACAGAACTATGTAGGGCATATAGTCTAGATATAAAAATATTTTCCCATGCTTTGTTTTTATTAGTCATGCTTATTTGGGCCTTGAAAATGTTTGAGTTAAATACATAAATCAAATTGCATCCTTTTCCAGATTGTGTTGTTCCTGGATGTTTATATACAGTATTAGATGTGCAGAGGCTGATATGCTAACAACTGCTCCGTTGCAATACATGCAGAAACAACTTTGGAAGAGTTTACCTCACCTGAGTCATTTGCAATCCGTGTGTATAATTTCTCCTGGCAATGACTGTTTTTGTCAAATACAGTAAAATCAAATGGATAAAAAATTTTATTACTTCAACTTTTGTGCCATGTAATAATGATCATTTTGTGTACTGAGTGTTGCCTCTTAAAGTACAACCAACTATAAAATACTGCATTTGGCCTAGCAGCTTAACTTGCTTGTTGAGCAGCAGTAATCATCTAGCATTTAGTGTAGGCTTTCCAAGGTGGTTAGCAGGAACGTGCAGTAAAGTTAAATTGTGTGTGCTGTCTGAAATGCCAGCGGTCATACAATGTCAGTGTATGGCTTTGTGCTTCTGTAAGGGTGTTTGATGAAGGACTGAGTGCTTTGATCTACTGACAGCTCTACAGAGGAAGTGTGCGTGCGTGCGTGCGTGCGTGCGTGCGTGCGTGCGTGCGCGCGCGTGTGTATGTGTGTATGTGCAGCATTGCAACTTCTGAAAGTTTCCTCTATCCTTTTTTTTGAGTGCTAATACAAAATGGCTCATTGCAAAGGCCCCAAAGTCTCCAATACAAATGCAATCAAGAGTTTGTTTTCTTCAAATTCTTTTAAACTTTGCATTAGGATTGTTCTATTTTTCTGCATGTGTAAGCAAGTCATTGTGTTAGAGGCTGAAAGAGTAAATCTCTTTTAGAGCTATAACACCTTTAAATACCAAAAGCATTAAAAATAAATAAATTCTAATGTGTCTTTACCACTGTTTTTCAAGGTGGATATTAATTAGGCACTTTTGTACAACAAGAAAGCCGACAAGTGATAGCTTGAGCAGACACAACAAGTAGGTCACCAAGGCAACTGGAAGTGCAGTTTATGCACATAAAGTTAATCAGGGAAGAAAATATATTGTTTTACAAATAAAAAGCTGCAGGGATATTTTTTTTCTGTGTCTGAGCTAAATGAAAGTGGAAATATTTCAATGTGTTTCAAGTGTTTTCATGTCCTTTTCAACCATCTCATGTGCCATTATGTTGAAGTGACCTTTTATGGACATGTGACATGATGCTGTGGGGAAAACAAAACGGTAAATGGACTTTTAGAGGGTGGCTGATATGATAAATGATGTGCTTGAAATATTTTTCAACAGTTAATATTGAAGCAGTATAGTTAAACCTCCTTAAGTAAAACATTTAATGATCATTTGTTGTACAGTTAGATTTAAGCAATCTCTGTATGACTCCCTAATATGAAGAAACAGGCTGCTTTAATTTTGTGTCTATCAAAGTAATGAACCTGGTCATTAAAATTAGATGTTCTACATTCTCAATTCTTGGATTTGTCAGTTCTCTAAGCTACTGCTCCAAAACCACACTTCTCCCGATTTCACCAGAAAATATAAATTCCTCTTGGAGGGTTAGGTCTATCTAATCTTTTACTTTTTTTTTTTTTTTTTTTCCCACCAGGGGGCTTTTTTTGTGGGCTCTAGTGTCCCTTATTTTGACAGTAGGCTGACAGGAATGGGGTAAGGAGAGGGGGGAAGACATGCGGCAGATGCCGCCGGGTCTGGGAGTCGAACCCGCGACGGCCACGTCGAGGACTCAAGACCTCCAAATGTGGGTTGCGCTGTCCCCTACGCCACCACGGCACGCCCCCTAATCTTTTACTTTTACCAAAATGTTTATTCAAAGGGATGCGTGGTGTAGCAGTTGTTAACACTGTTACATAATAGCTAGGGATGCACGATATAATGGCACAAACATTGGTACTCGCCAATGCTGGTCATTTTTTAACATTAATAAATAAAACTGGGTGAATATTAACAACCAATATCTATTTCCATCATGTTACCTTTTTTTTTGTGGAGTGGTAGGAGTGGAGGTTGGTCATGTAGTGAAGTCAGCAGGGTGGTTGTTGTTTTTTTCCCCAAGGTGTAAAAAATACACAAAATCTGTAAATATTGGTTATCCGTCATAACGACAATATTTATTTCAGATATCAATATTGGCTCACATTTTCATATCACTGCATTCCTAGTTGTAGCAAGAGGGTATTGGGTACAAATCCCAGCCTGGACTGTTACTGCATTGAGTTTGCATGTTCATTCTCAGCAAGTATGGGAGAACATCTCAGTGTACGCCATGTCCATGTTAGGTTATTCCCCCTTGGGAGTGAATGAGACAGTTTGTGTGTGTAAAGCTGTGTGTCCTCTGTGTCTCTGTGTTGCCTTGGGACAGACTGGTGACCTGTCTAGGGTGAATCGTTCTCACCCAATGACTCTTGGAGATAGGCATCAGCCCCTCTAGGTACCTGGATGTTTCTTCTGACTGGAAGTAATGTTAACCTCTTGTAGTAGAAGTCTGACTTGAACCTGATAAAGAGTCTGTGGATTGAATTAAAGATTAAGGTGTTGGCAATGAGGTCATCCAGTCTTGAAGACTTGGAACACATTACCAATGATAAACCACTAGAATACTTGAACTATGCAGTTATAACAAGGCTTTCATTGCTACGTCAGTTAAGATTTTTTCACTGATTATTGAGGATTATAAAATAATCAGTAACATGCAGTTTTTTCAAAAATAAAATGTCAGCAAAAACATATAAGATATTTAATGAGACCTTTAGTTTCTTATGTCTTTTGAGAGATGTCTTAAATGACCATATTTCTTGTTCTTATATGCCAAAAATATGAATAATTTTGGGCCCAGCTGTGTATGTGTTGATGTTTGTCCTTCTGGTGACATTCAGGCCAGTCACTGGTTGAGGTTTGAGTTTAAATAATGTTCCTGTGGGCTTGGAGGAATAATGGTCTGGGCTCTCGTGACATTGCGTCAGTGCCAAGGTGACTGACTCAAGGACTGATTGCTCCCTCTATCCACCCCGCCCCTCTCTCTCTGTCCATTCCCCCTTCTCACCCTGTCAATAAGCATCCTCTTGTCTGATGGAGTCACATCAGGGCAATGCAGCTGACACCATGGTGTCTTTATTTCCTGCAG
The DNA here is from genome assembly GCA_903066825.1 of Alfaro cultratus. NCBI lineage: Eukaryota > Metazoa > Chordata > Actinopteri > Cyprinodontiformes > Poeciliidae > Alfaro > Alfaro cultratus. The sequence goes on along the minus strand of CAEFZX010013363.1, from coordinate 8,601 downwards.
CAATCCTTTTACAACACACATCAGTGGTGATTAATACACTGACAGCAGCCGGGAGGTTACCCCCACCCCTTACTGCCAGCCAGCTACTGTTTCTGACAAACACACTTCTCACCTTACGTACCTAAACACACTTTATTGCACCTTCTTCTTTGATATGTGGTTTTCATCAGGAGAAAGTAGAGAAATGGTGGTTCTACATTCTTCTTTACCCAGTTTAGAATTAAGAGATGGGAGCAGATGATGTTTGCTACTCCAAAACTGTCTTTTACATTAAGCACAACCTGTTTGTCCCGCTTGCAGCTGTCTGCGCAGTTATTAAACCAGAGCTTTTCCGATTTAAATTTATGGCACCCATTATGCAGGAATTTACATGTCCAGGTGTTGCATCTGTTTGGCTTCAGGTAGGGGTCACTTTGATTTATTAATATCCACAGTTTCATCTGCTAGACAACCATTGACATATTGTCACCCAGGGCAGCTTGTCTCTCTGTCTTCAACAGCTGTGACAACCTGTGTGTTATTAACTCCTCGACTGATTATGCAGAGACACAGACCGAATGTTCCCCCGTCTGTGGGGTCAGATTAATGCCCATAATAGCCAATAAACAGCAAATCATAGACTTGAAGCTGAATGTGGAGTTTCTCATTATGTCTCATCAACACCTGGTTTGGAAATCTCGTGGAAGAAGAGATAAGTTAGCGGTCTTCAGGGGTGATAAGACCATCTGGGTCATTCTGTGCCATATGTTCACACTTTGTCACTGTTGAACAGTTTCAGGAAAATGTTTTTTATTCTTTGTTTACCTGGGAAATATGCTCTTTAGCTGCTCAGCGCTTCAGATTCGCTGCTTAGAGAATAATGCAGCAATTAAGTGCTTTGTCCAATTATTTTTAAAAATCAAAAGCACAAATACTTTGTGCTTTTTGAAATGAAATGTATTCAACTATTTGTAAAGATTAACTTATGAGTAAAAATGTCCATTTTTGTTGTCAGATCTTCCAGGACATGTTCTAATAATATTAAATGTGAGCATTAAATTGAACAAAAATTATCTTGAGTACCAGAGATGCACCAATTAGAGCTTTGCAGCCCATTTCTGATCTATTTCTTTGTATGAGGATTAAAATAATTACAAAATAGAAATTTTGAGCTCTTTTTATGGTGGGATTTGGTTGCTAGATCCAAATCAGAATTTATATTTAAGAAAAACACTACAACCCCAACTTGTATTCTAATTGCAAACTGGAAAACAAGTGGGCTTTGCTATTTCCTGTTTGTTAATTATTATAAAGGTCATGAGTCAGAATTTCATTATTCATGTATTCAAACACTATGCAACATTTTCATCGTTTTTTTGTACTATGTGTTATACTGGTTTATTATGATTCATACTTTAAAAGTGACTAATGAATAGTTTATTTATCTAGCTTTCACAACCTTTTATGCACACAGTAGGTATTTTAGACACTGAACTCTTTCTTGGCAGCCTTGAATTTCTCTGACAAAATTAAGATTAAACTAGGCATTTTTTATTCTAACAGAGAAGTAGGAAACATCTTACAAAAAAAATGCATTGTCTTTTATTAGCAATTAGCATTACTAACTAGTCAAGTGTAATCCCTGAAGTTTGTAGACATGTCTCTTAGCTAAACCCTGACTTGAAAAGCCTGTCAGCATAATCCAGATTAAATCCAGCTCTGTCCATGATACATTGCAGTACTGCAGTAGAGGATGAAGCTGTTTTGAACCTCTCTTTGTTTCTCACAAGTTAAATGAATAGCTGACATTGGTTGCTGTGTTTAAAACCTTACTGTATCTTCATACATGTGTTTGCTTAAAAGTCAAGTATCTTTTTGACAGGCTGGGTTAGGGTTCCTTTCCCCTGTAACAACTTCCACACCGAAGAGTGTCCAAAGTTGCACTTTGATACTGACAGGAAAAAGACTGGATTTTTAAGTTTCTGATTGACTAGTGACTGGTCAGGGCCATTTGAGCTAGAAATTATGAGATTACTATTTCTGTAAAATTCCACAGAACATCTCAGAATATTAGAGAATACGGCAGAAAACCCAGTCATTATAGAGAATGTAATCTATTTTGGCCTCATACAACACAACTTCCACACATAAATTCCCAATCAGCGGGATGGACTTCTGAAGCCCATTGATGACCCCAGTTGTTAGGAGGCAGCAAATGTCACATGCTGAGAGATTGTCCCCTCCAGATCCCCAGATGCTACTCCCACCTTCTATCATTAACTCGGTGTCGGAGATCATAATTAGATCTCCTTGGGGCATAAGTCATATTTTGTATCCGGCCAACATTTTTGAAAGTTGTCATTCTAATTATGCAATCCGAGGCATCATGAGTCAGGTCACTCTTTTATCAGGTCGTGTAATTGCAGTGACTTGTCTTCAAGAAATGTATCCCAGTGCAACCACTCTGCCGTGACTCATAGTAAGAGTAAAGCTATGCAGTTAGGTTTGACTTTATCCCCTGCTCCTTGTGTAAAGCACAATCATAATCTTTTCTGACGGCAAAAAAGGACATGTTAATGTGATTTGACAAGGGCATATTATGCACAACAAATATGCATAATTTGGCAAAAAATGAAACAGAAAATTGGAAATAAAAAAGGAACAAAGTAGATTTACATGGTTGGGTAGTCTGAATGTCTGCTATCATATTCTCTCCTGCCGCCTGCATAAAAAGCCACAGAACTGTAACAATGGGTATCAGTGGAAAGTGCTTTAAAGTTAAAGCTGATGGATGGCTTGTCAAAAAAAATAATTGCACTGGTTGGAAACTGGGTCTGCGTGCTTAGAAGGGGGAGAACAGGATCTACAGAGAGGATGATGGGAAGTGACAGTGGTCTGTCAAGACGTAGTGGCTGCCCAGAGTAGTGTGAAGCCCCAGCTAGAAGGTGGCAGAACAGAGCAGGCTGTCAGAGCGGGAAAGTGCCTTTAATACATTGAAAAGAAAAGGAATCCGCCTGTCAGACCTGTTCAGCCAGTCAAGGGAGGAGGAGGGAACATGGAGGAATAGGTGTAGACATGGTAGAGCTGGACGAAGCCAGCCATGCCACTGGCCTGGCTACAGGAACTAACCATCTAGCCGACTGAGATGGATTGTGAGCTGCTTGAGGCGGCTACTGGCTCCAACTGGTTCCTTTTGCTGTGACAATTCATTAATCAGTTTGACAGATGTGGCCTTATTACATGGAATATTTGACTCTTGAGTGATTGGATTGTCCAGTGCATTTTATTAGAAGAACAGTTCAGTGAGAAACGTGGCCCTGTTGTAAATTACACAAGCCAGTCATTTTTAAGATGTGTGAGCTGAATTGAACTCACTTTTGATGGCATAGGTGTCAAAAACATTCCCCTAAAATTTTGGTCCATAGCAACAGCGCATTCATGACAAGAGTCTAATTTTTCACCCTTTCCCACTGGGGCTCTATTGGATTGAGATCTGGTGGCTGGAGTGCAGTGAACTCACTGTTGTGCTCATGAACTCAGCAGAGATGATTTGAGCTGGAAGTGGCCAGAAGATGCTCTCACTGTGGATGGACTTCATCATTAACAAAAGAAAGGTTGGCTTTGGCACTTATCCAACCCCTTACATGTTGAATTTATTTAGTATTGTGTAAAAAAAAAAAAAAAAAAAAAAACTTTTGGAATTAACTAAGGTAATAATAATAATAATAATAATAATAATTTTTCCTAATGCTACTATTGCTGAAAAAGCCTTGGATATAAAATTTCAACTAATATTTCTGAATAAATCATTGCTGTTACATTAACACATCATTTCAAATGCATCTTAATACTGCAAAATTGCAACCCCATGTAGTTCATAATTAAAACTTTTGATGGTAGCAAAGGGTTTCGATGTGGTCCTTGGTATATGGAAATACACAACAGGAGGTACCGAGGTAGTTTTAGGTGAACATGGGTTTTCAGGCAAATTTGTGGACATAGTCTAAAAGGGTGTGCTCAGTTGATATTAAGGGACCTTAAGTGTGGCAAAATAAAACTTTTCTGCACCAAGCAAACACCACCAGCCTGAACTGTTGATACTGGAAGTGATAGATTGAGACTAATCAAATCAAGCAGTCCATCCTCAATTTCTTGTCTTTAGCAGATAGAAGTTGCACCTGAAGTGGTAAATGAATTGACTGAATGGACTGACTTTGCATATGACACTAGCAGTCCACTTAACACTTGAGCCACATTTACCCATTAACACTCAGACAGGCACAGAGTCATACACAAATACACAAGCCAGTATGGAACTGGGAGTTAAGTCACACAATGTAATGTGGCCGACTATTGTTCTGATGACTGCTCGACCGCAAAGCGACTACTCTACCCACTGTGCCACATTCACCATGTGGCATGTTGTGCACACAAAGATTCCCTTTTTTCATCATACTGATTCTCAAGTTGAACTTCAGTAAATTCAATATTTATGAATGAGTTGAGTTGCTGCCTGTGATAGACTGATTTGCTATGTGTCAATAAATTCAGAAAATATGCCTGATAAAGTGGCCAGTCAGTTTAGAGTTGCACAAAAAACCCATGAACAATGTGTTATCCATTTATCTGCTTGATTCCTGCTCTTGTGCAATGCAAAAGTGTCAGTTTTTATTTTTTGTTTGGACAATGACATATAGACTGACCGAACAAAGGATCAAGTGCCGTGTAGACAGACAGCTAATAGATAGGGAGGCAAAAGGAGCCTCATTTGGAGAGGAAGGGACATTTGTGCTGCCAATATGACAAAAGAAAAGTCGACAAACATTGATCCACGCTTGTGGATGACAGAGTAAAAATTCAGCAATAATCATGACAAATGAGGAGAGACACCACAGCCGGAAAATTATCAATAATCCACAGCTGAGAAGAAATGCCAAGGTCAGGAAGAAACGGCGGCTGAAGTTGTCTTCAACTGACTCTGCCAGGTGATATATTGGTGAAGATAGGGGGAACAGCCTTTAAAGCACAGTAGAAGTTGCTAATTAAGTTTGGATCCCACTGAGACATGAATGTCCCTCAATATGGATTCCTTGCAAGAGCCCTCTGAATGCCAAGGGCAAAGAGACCATTATGTAACACAGTTTTGGGTGGTTTTGATCCTTCACAGGGGAGCGAGTGGATGGATTTAATATATCAATAACTCAATCCTTCTTCCAAGGAAATCTGAAGAAGGCTGAGGTGTTAGTAATGTCATTTATCATGGCAAGTCAGTTTTGATGTAAGCTTCAGCTGAAGGGATTAATCAGATTTGTGAGGTATCTGTCAAAGTCAGGGTCATAATGGTTGGGCTCTGAGCTGCTTTTTCCAGCATTTTTAGGTCAATTAGTTGCGGGCTAGTGCAGAAAGTCTAATCGACAAAAAGAGGATGATCAATAGTTTGTTCCAACTTTGAATTTTTGGGAGACTGACTTTTACACTAAAACTTTGTTGTAGTACTACCCATCTTATTGACCTTTACCAGTTTCTGCCCTTGTATCACTCCCATGCATTGATGTTTTAACCATTCCTGCATTAATGTTGACCTTGAAAACTTTTTATAACAGCCTTTTTCCTGTTTGGTCCAGTTTATGCATTAAATGTTGGGACTTTGATCACTGAGCAACCAAAATATTCCTAAGCAAATCCCTGCTGCTAAATAGGATGTTGCTGTATATATGAGATACATAGACTTGTCCTTAGAGTAGACTACAAGTTTGTGCAAAATTGTGAACTGTTCCCATTGAATTGTCTCATGACTGGAATCTGAAAATATTCAAAGACATAACATCATACCTCCAAAGACATGAAATAGTGAAGGAGTTAAGTAAGCAGTTCCCAAATAGACAGTAGCTAAAATGTTTCATCAAGTAACTACAACTTATTACTAACTTTGAATAGCGTGACGTGAGGGATCTTTGGCACCTGTGTCATGATCAGAAACACATATGGCAGCCATGTGCCCCATACACTCATCCTCCTATTTATTGTAACGGATGGTATGAAGGAAATTTATTTTCCAGTTCCTCCGCAAAGCTACCCCTGCACTTTGACATCTTGTAATCATCAGCAGGGGCTCTGCAGAGTAGCCTGTTGTCTATGAACGAATGTGAACAACCCAATAGTCAGCAGCTCCTTCACATGAGAGACATGATGTTGCATCCCATGTATTGCACCAGTCAATTTAAGTATGCCTGTCAGTGTCCTTAAAAATCAGTGAAAACCCTGACATTTTCATCAATCAATGAATGCTCCCAAGATGTCCTGGATAAAACAGGAAAAGTGGACATGTCTTGGAAAAAGAGGACATTTGGTCATTCTATTCCACAGCTAAGAGTCCTAGATTAATTAAGCAATTACACAGCTTAAAACTTTTGTTTTCTATAAAATGTCGACTGGTACTTTCTTTTACCTTGTGAGTGATCTAAGTCTAAAAGATGATTAAATGTGTTTTCAAGTTTTGTTGGTTAAATTAAGCCAACTGCTTGGTATGAGAAAGGGTTACTGAGTGTTTTAAATGCCACTAAAAGTTGCTAAAGATGTAATCACCTAATTTGCATAATTGGTCATCTGCATGTAATTTCAATGAGCTCTGTAATGGCGCTGAATAATGTAATGGGAGTCATACTAAGTGAGTATCAATCACTATAAATGGGTTTAGAACTTGAAAGGAACTTTTATATTGTATTTAATTTGTCTGGATTGTTTTTTATTCTAAGCTCCGCTAATAAAACATAATTGTTGTGGACATACAGATTACCAATCTACGGTAAATAGACCTAAAATAAACTATACAAATATAGTGATTTGTTGTAGTACAGTGATTTATTTTGGCCAAAAAACAAGAAAACCACTGGCAGTTTCTTAATTCTTGGTGAAAACTTCCCCCTGGCTGTAAACTATTTGCTTCATACAGAGGGTCTGGACCCTCAGCTATTGAAAACTGATCACTTCCTGGAGACTTGGGCTCTGTTGACGTTTTAAATTTTACCCAACCCAACATATGTAATGTGCCAGTTCGTCCCTATATTCTCCACTGCAAGGACAGAAGTGCCAAGCTGAAGGAGGCGACTGTTACTGTTAATTCAATATTTGGAAGAGTGGTCAACATAAGACTGAACAGCTTTGCTCACTTTATCCACTGAAGTTGCCAGTGCAGAAAAACTACATCATCATTCACAACTTCACCTTTCATTCGCTGATTGTCCTGGTAGCCATCCTACCGGAGAAATTCAAATAAATAATAGGGAGCCCAGACTGTGAGATTTGAATCAAGTGGAATAGCGCAGAAAGGTAACGTTCCAGGCTAGGGAAAGAAGGAAGCAACTCTTTAAGCAGCTGTATTGGACAGCTCAATTTGGCCTGGAGGACCGGAGTACTTTGGAGAAGGCCAAAAGAATAAAAATTAACCTTCCAGTTTTAAATTTTGTAAGTTGGAAATAACGTTTCCCATGAACAAACGCACTGTAACTGACAAGCATTTATTCCTGATAAATAGAAGTGGGTACTGTGACTACTGTGACTTAGCTGGGTACGTGTACTTGAGTTACTTTTTGAAAAAAACAAAAAATCTTTTTGAAGTAGCTTTTCTGTAGTATGTTTTTTTAAGTTCTACTTGAGTAATATTATTTAGTAATATTATTTTTGAACTCTTACTTGAGTACAATTTTTTTAACTCGAGATACTTCACTGAATGACAAACAAGCACATTTCAATCAAAAATTCACCAGATGAAAGCTGCGTTTTCATTACAAATATGCAAACACCTTTGTTGATATTCTGCTAATGTCGAAAAAACACAATTTCGTACTTGTGGTGTTTTGATTAAATAAGAAACACAATTAAAATCGCCGGTGAATAGCGCTTTTCACATAATCAAAAAACATGCTGCACCATCATCCTACTCTTACTTTGATAGAATATTTTGCTGTTGCTACACGACCCACCATTTTTGATGATTAACAATATACTATCATTTAATAGTAATCTTGCACAAGATTGTTCTTCTTTTACACAAGATGGCAATGCCGTATTTAAGAATTAGTAATCAACAAATAATAATTTAAGTTGAAATTATTTCCTTTTAGTAGAAAGAAAAAGCATGATTTTGTTTCTGACAAACAGGCTTTCTATAGCTTTAGTTTCTTGTTATATTATTAATTTGACTTAACCAGAGTAAAATATTCCAAATTTTGTTAGTTTGTGGTATCTCATATAGTAATATACTGTATATTACAATACAAAAACAAGCTGATATGAATTGGGAGTATATTTTGGGTAAATCTTCCAGTCTTACCGAGAATAATAGTTGGCACTACTTTAGTTTCTTCTGTACTTTCTCTTGCATCACATTATAATTTTTGAAACCTCAATACATCTTGATACCGTTGTGATGCCCATGCCAACTGTAAAACATTAGTAAGAGCTGCTGACACAGCCAACTGAGTTCCTTTTTGTGTAATGCAAATTATGCAACGGAATTGCAAATGCACTAAAACCACCAGTCGGCAGTGTTGTGAAGTAACGAAGTACAAATACTTCGTTACTGTACTTAAGTACAATTTTCGTGTATCTGTACTTTACTTA
>CAEFZX010013361.1:0-18111 GCA_903066825.1 Alfaro cultratus | reverse complement strand
TCTGTGTCCTTCTACTTACATGCAAGGCTGCACAACCCAGTCTCAACCGGTTTCACCCCATCCTTTAGCGGTTGAGACATCATGTAACCAGGGCGTTCCTATTCTAAATAAAAAGCCTGGAGAGCGGAGATGTTTCAGAGTGTAGTTGGGAGATTGTAACTGAAGCAGTCTCCGAGCACTCTCCTTGCAAGTAAAACTTTAACATTTGTCTGTGTCTCTGTTTTACAGGTATTGTTATAAGTGTTGCGGGTTTTAGACCCAACATTTCTTGGTCCTTCGAGCCGGATTTCCAATATACCAGATGATTCCAGCGGGTGAGTGAGATCCAGGAAGTCTGTGGCCACAGCATTGAGACCCTTTCCGGGACTGGTCCCTTCCTCACTGGCTGGGATCTGATGGTTGACGGATTCCTGGGACACAGGCAAATGTGAGTAGGTTTCCTTTGGAATGAATGGAATGAATGTGAAGAAGCAAAGTAACTAAGAAAGTTAAAAATCAAACCCTGACAATTCTAGACACTATCAGGTAAACGAGATTTCAAACAGTTAAATTCCGTGGGAGGGCAGACTCCTCTGGTAACAGTTAAATTCTGCAAGGACGGCGGAGTCCTCTGTGTTGAAATAAAAGGATCAATGTGCGAATGAATGAAGGTTGAGAATCATTTAGATTTTCCACCTTATACCAAAACAACAGGGTACAAATGGTGAGTTCTTGTGGATGTTTGTAGACAAGAAACTCCACTCGAAAGAGTTGAAGTGAGTTTACCACAAGAATTAATTAATCACCATCCTGTTGGAAAGAATTCCAGTGTTAGAACACTGTAGGTGTTAAACCCACACTGGACTAAAATTTTAGTTTAAAATGGGAAAAGGACAAAGTAAAGAAAAACAAAAAGTCCTGGAAGGACTGCCAAATAAAGATTGGAAGATAGTTGAAAAATTAGACCCTGAAGCAATAGGACCCCTGCGCTATTGGTCAAAGCGATATGGATTCAACGGTAAATTAAGCAGTTCAGGAATAAGAGAATTACAACAAAAAATTAGAACTAGATGCAAGGAGAAAAAAAAGAAAGATATGCAGAAAGAAGGTTATACCCAAACGCAGGTATGGTTGCAAGTAGCAGCAAAGCGAGAGGAAGGAGAAAAGAAAGCTAAAGAGAAGAAAGAGCAGCAAAGACAGGAAGAAGAAGTATGTAAAAGACGAGAACAGACAGTCAGAGAGTCAGAGAATGTTGATGGAAAAGTCTTGTTTCACAGAAAGGAAGATGATGAAAATAGTGTAGCACCGAGTCCTTATGCGGGACTCATACAGCAGGCGCTTAATCAACAGCAGCCTGAGGGAGCGGGTGCAGCAGCACTGCTTCCCACATTAACACCAACAGCTCCTCCCCCACAGTACAGCTCACCAAAACAGTTAAGATCTAAAGGAACTGTGGGTGACTGGTCGCATAATTTTAGGTGGACTTTTGTCCCCTTCACCTAAAACACCGAACGCTGCAGCTGAGGATGCAGAAGTTTATCCTCTGATTGCCCTGCCTAATCCATTGGCAGGACAGGGAGATGGTGCTAATAGACAACCACCAACCCTCTTAGTGTATAGGACTTGGACACGAGAGGACATAAAAAAAGCTGTGGAGGGAATTCCACATCCAAAAGAGGACATTACCTTGTGTCTTGAACAAATGCAGTTATACAGAGAGCACCTTGTGTACCAGATCCGCACACTCTCTTAAATTCATTAAATCCTGAAGCAAAATATTTTTCTGTTCTAGACATAAGTAATGCATTCTTTTCTGTTCCAGTGCACCCAGACAGCCAGTTCTGGTTTGCTTTTACCTTTCAAGGGAAACAATACACCTACACTAGATTACCTCAGGGGTATTGTGAAAGTCCTACCATCTATTCCCAGGTAATGACCGCTAGTTTAGCTACATTTGAACCCCCAAAAGGAAGTCAACTGCTACTTTATGTAGACGACATATTGGTAGCCTCTGCAAACAAAGATGACTGCTTAGCAGATACCTTGGCACTCTTAAAACATTTATCGGAAGAAGGCCATAAAGTCAGTAAAAATAAACTACAATTATGTAAAGAGCAAGTTAAATATTTAGGTCACCAATTAAGTGCAGGAGGAAGAACAGTTCTGCACGACAGAAAAACAGCAATACTTCAGGCACCAAAACCACAGACAAAGAAACAAATGATGTCTTTTCTAGGCCTAACTAATTACTGTCGTAGTTGGGTTCCAAATTACGCAGAAACAACAAGTCCTCTTAATGCATTAATGTACAAAACAGAACTTAAAATGTCGGATAAATTAGATTGGAATACAGAAGCTGAAGAAGCTTTCTGTGAATTAAAACAGGCATTAGTGCAGAGTGGCACACTGGCGTTGCCAGATTACAGTAAACCTTTTGTGCAGATGGTGGACTGCAAAAATCATTTTATGACATCAGTCTTAGCACAGATGCATGGCAGTAAAATGCGACCGCTGGCATATTACTCCACAAAATTGGATCCAGTTGCATGTGCACAACCTCCATGCATAAGAGCCGTTGTGGCGGCATCATTAGCAGTAACTTGTAGTGCAGAAATAGTCCTGTTTCACCAACTTACGTTGAAATTACCACATGCAGTTTCTGCACTACTGCTGCAGACAAATATGACGTTTTTGTCACCAGCTAGACACTTATCTTGTATGTCCATTTTACTGTCACAACCTCATTTGACTATCGAACGTTGCACTGTGTTAAACCCTGCAACGCTCATGCCAACAGCGGAAGATGGTGAAACACATGATTGTCAAGCTCTAGCAGAACAAAACGCAAAATGCAGAAGTGACTTAACAGATATACCCCTACCCAATGGTGAGGTGTTATTTGTTGACGGTTCCTCTAGAAAAGACGACAGAAGAAAAACAAGAACAGGATATGCTGTGGTAACTGAAAAAACAGTTTTGAAAGCAGGAGCGCTTCCTCAGCAGTATTCTGCACAAGCTGCAGAACTGATAGCGCTCACAGAAGCATGCAAATTAATGACCGGCAAAGAAGCAACTGTCTACACAGATAGCCAGTATGCATATGCAACTACACATTCATTTGCACAGTACTGGAAAAATCGGGGCATGATCAATTCAACTGGAAAGCCAGTGGCTCATGCATCCCTACTCCAAGACTTACTAACAGCAGTGCAGCTACCCAAAAAGTTAGCTATTTGCAAGTGCGCTGCACATACAAATAACACAGATAAAGTTTCTCTTGGAAATGCATTTGCAGATAAAACAGCTAAAGCAGCAGCAATGGGGTAAATTGCTGTGCTATATCAAAATTCTATCCCCATGGACGACAGCATCCTTAAAGACATGCAACAACAGGCTCCAAAAAGTGAAAGAGATTTATGGATTAAAAAAGGGGCAACAGAATCAGAAGGCATCTACAAATGACCAGAAAATAAAAGAATCCTACCAAAAAATCTATATCAATGGGCAGCAATATTGAGCCATGGTAAGACACATGTCTCAACAGGAGGGATGGTAGGATTAATAGAGAAACACTTTACTACTTATGGATTCATATCATATTCAAAAAATTTTCATAATTGCATTCTCTTGTACTATCGTGCTCTGCATAGCAGTGATCGCATTATTTTATCTCCTGTAGTATTGTAAAACTTTCAAGACGCCCCAGAGTAAGCCCAGCTGCAAAGGGAACTGTATTTATAGTATACAGTTGTCTCAAACTGGTGAAGACAGACCACAAACTCTGCCGAGGGTGTATTAGGAAAGAATTGCAATCTACAAGCAAGATGCTAAGCACAAGAAACAAAGCGCTCCTCGTTGTGGGAGCAGTAATAGTTGTTCTGACAGCAATAATAATATTTAGTCTTGAGAAATGCTCGCAAGAAAATGAACAACAACCAGGAGGTCACCCTTTGAGCAGGAAGCGCAGAGAAGTCAACATTGCGAACCCATGTAAGAAATCACAGCCGGGAACCACCAAACACTATTTGTATTTCTGTTACAAAGAAGAAAAACAGGTTATTATTATGTTTCAGAGAGACACCTTCCAAGTAGGAGGATATAAAGCCTCCGACTGGCATAACTATGAATGGTATGTGGCAGGGGAAAACAGTAATGCCTGGGGTGACATAATAACATTATCAAATCAGCACACTATGAACAGTAACGCTTATGGCTGGAAGCCAGAGGCAGCCAAATGGAAAAATAAACTCTCAGTAACATGGTCATATACGCAAATAATTTTGGAAGTAAAGAATGATTCAATATCAAACCCCATAGGCGTAGATCCCTGTCATAGCTTTCAACTATGTGTTGACAAAACAGGCAAAGATCCTTGTATAATACTAGGTCTGTGTCCTAGCACCCTTCCAGCAAAATCAACAGTTCCTTTTACCCCTTCTGGAACTTGGGAAGTATATCAATATACTAACAAAGGACAGGTAGACACTGCACCAATACTAATTAAGGACTCTGATGACTGGTTTAAAGCCACCACAGGCATTTCCGGTTCCAGCAATAACTGGCTACTGATGGCAGAGCAAGCTGCAAAAGCCATCCAATCTGACTGTGTAGTGTGTTTAGGGCCTAGACCCATACTCAGAGTGGTCCCAGCAACAGTGAATGCTAGTTGTGTCTTAACGTTAATGAATCAAACAATTCCTTAAGAAAATTGTACAATTTGGGACGAGGTTTATCCTTTGGCCACGGCAGATAAGGAGAAACCACTATTCTCACGAAGAGTGGCAGCAGCCAATTACACTTGTGTGAATAGAACAGGATTAGGCCTGACATTAGGGAAAATGAACTCATCATGGTGTAAGACTGTGTTATTTGCAAATGTAAGTTTCAAACCGTTGTCGCGCAGCGACATCTGGTGGTGGTGTGGAGATGAGAGATTATTTGATAGATTTCCGGTTAACACAACAGGCTTATGTGCTTTAGTCACCTTAATAATGCCAGTTTCGGCTTACACAGTCACTACAGACCAACTCATACAAAGTGTAAATGATGTCAGGCCTGACAGATGGCTGACCAGGTCAAAGCGGAGCCAGACCGACGACGATCCAACCTATATTGACAGTATAGGCGTTCCCAGAGGAGTACCTGATGAATACAAACTCGCTAATCAAGTTTTAGCAGGATTTGAGAGTTCTCTTTGTTGGTGGTGCACAATTAATAAAAATGTTGATAGAATAAACTACATCCACTACAATGTCCAGAAGTTAGGAAACAAAACAGAGGCAGGATTCCACGCTGTCCATGAGCAATTGTCAGCTACCGCTTTAATGGCTTTCCAGAATCGCATGGCGATAGACATGGTTCTCACAGAGAAAGGAGGAGTCTGTGCCATGTATGGTGAACAGTGCTGTACTTTCATACCGAACAACACTGCCGCTGATGGAAGCCTCACCAGAGCCCTAGAGGGCCTTCGGACCCTCAGTGGCAAAATGAAAGACCATTCTGGAGTTGACACTGAGATGTGGGACGCTTGGGCAGACATGTTTGGCAAATACAAAACCTTAGTAACCTCTGTATTAATGTCTATAGCTGTTTTTTCAGCCATTCTGACCTTGTGTGGATGTTGTTGTATTCCTTGTATTCGAGCTCTCGCCAACAGGTTAATCACCACCGCAATCCAGCCAATGAGAGAAGAACTTTATGCATTGCTTCCCGCTGATGAGGCCTCCAGTGGAGAGGATGAGGATGATGAAAACAATGCTGAAGAAGACTCACTCTATTTTCCAGATTTGTTTCTAATTCTAAATGAAAAGGACACCCCAGTGTAAATACATCCTCTAGGTGTAACACAAATAAGCTTGAGTATGAATTCTTAATCGAAAATCTTAACAGGAAGTGATTAAGTAATGATAAAGTTAGAAAAGCTTCAAAGTGGATAAACAGGAGGGAAATGTTAGGAAAATGTGTATATTAGTTATCTCACTTTTCAGCTGCACTCTTATCTGTTGAAACATTCTGTTCTGTGTCCTTCTACTTACAACATTCTGCTCTGTGTCCTTCTACTTACATGCAAGGCTGCACAACCCAGTCTCAACCGGTTTCACCCCATCCTTTAGCGGTTGAGACATCATGTAACCAGGGCGTTCCTATTCTAAATAAAAAGCCTGGAGAGCGGAGATGTTTCAGAGTGTAGTTGGGAGATTGTAACTGAAGCAGTCTCCGAGCACTCTCCTTGCAAGTAAAACTTTAACATTTGTCTGTGTCTCTGTTTTACAGGTATTGTTATAAATGTTGCGGGTTTTAGACCCAACATGTATCAATGTATTTTATCTTATTTTATTTTTTTTATCTTTTTTTTTTTACTATTTCTCAACAGACTACACACCTGTCGCAATAAGCAAATAAAGCCATCGAGGCCATTGTTGGCAACAAGGTGCCTGAAGCATTTGCAAAGGTCTATGGAGACGTCAGTACCAAACACACTGACAAGTTAAATCAATTAATCGTACAATATGTGGTCGATAGAGTGAGCTCCACCACAGACGGCATCAACCCTACGAGGAGTCTCCTCATAGACGCTATGGTTCAAGAAACCAAAATCATAATTAAAGACCTTTTCATCAGACTGCACGAATCTGAAGAATCCAAGAGCGTTAAGAAGACTTCCTTCTTCTCGAAGCTCAGAGATCTTCCAGGGAAGATCAGAGGATTCTTCTCCAAATTCTCACGCAAACATTCGGCAAAGGTTGCTCCAAAGAAGAACTGCAAACTTCTTCCACCCAAAAGATGCTGACCCTGGGCAGCGAGGTGGAAGCAAAGAGAAAGTTTGCATGGGATTCTGGCATCACACTGGAGCCACACTGTGAACCTGCAGTTGAAGGACGTGCCGAAGCAAGAGAGAGTTCTTCCCCCATGGCAGCCTTCGTCCATCCGTTGTCAAGTGAAGATCTGAAGGGAGAGGAATCGGAACAGGAGCCATGTTTCGATGAATCCTCTCCGGTGGAGCATTTCTTTCCTCCAGATGACCAGGTTTTTAAACCAAAGCAAACTTTTGGGATAGAATTTGTTCTACCAGGACAGCTATTAGATTGGGAGATGGAGGAATTCGAACCGGAGCTATGGCTTGAAGAAAGCCCCCCTGAAGAGGGGCTTTTCATCATAGCATGTCGGGGGGCACAGGAGTTCAGGCTGTTTCCAAAGTTTAATGACTTTTCAAATCCTTTGTCTCCTATAGAGGACGTTTCAGAATATTCTTCTGATTCATCTGGCATCTCAACATCTGACGGACGGTGAGAAGCCAGCTTCCCCAGAGGAGACAAAGGAAGATGAGAAAGATTCATTGTCTTTGTTGATACACTGCCTGATTGCCCAGGCCATTACCGCCTCGAGACGACTCCCACTGAGGCTGAAGCAGAAGAACGTGTTCCAGAGTCCATCAGCAAACATAAGGAAAACCAGGGAGAGACGGAAGAAGTGAAGATTAGAAAATATTCTCATCTTCCTGGATTTACACCAGCCGATATTTGAGGAATTTATCCTTTTATCAACTCTTCGAAAGCGTCTTCAGATTTTATGGCTTTAAATTGATTTCAGCCTCTGCAGTCCACCTCGGAACGGCCGCGTTGAGGTCGTTCCGAGGGTTTTCTCTGAGTACTCTAGTTTCCCCACAAAAAAAATATGTCAAATGAGCCTGCATTTTGGGTGCAGTTCCGGCATCTGGAAGATGACAGAAGAACTGGATTATGTCACAGATTATCTGTTTTAAATCAAACTGTTACCACATTGTTAGTGGTACCGGAACAAAATCTAGGGGAATCTGGGCCAGTATCAAGTGACGCACAGGCAGAAAAATATCTGTGGATCACAGAGGAAACGAGTTGTTGGAATGTTTTTCTGGCAAGAGCTCATTTATTCTGACACACATTTTCAATTATAGAAAAAATAAATACATGAATAAAATACAATTACAATATAATTCAAATTTTGTCAACAACATCTGGAATCTTCACAAAGAAATTAAATAAAATAAAATGCACAAACAAAATAACATCATAACAACATGTTTTCAATTAAAGAAAAGAAAACAAATACAATTATAATACAATTCACATTCAGTCAACATTTGGAGTCCTCACAATGAAGGAAAATAAAACATGCACAAATAAAACAACATAATAACAAGAAATGAAGAAAATCTGAGCCTGAGTTACCTTAACCAAACTGAGAAAAAATATTTAATCTACAAACACACAGCAAATACCAACGTTTGACCGTTAGAACCGTTTGACTAAATACTAACGACTGCTAATTATAACTGCCACAGCAGTTATAAAGGAGATTAAGTTTGTCGCATAAAAATACAAATTTATGAGAAAAGAATACTATACCAAAACATTACCCAAATATGGCAATGGTGCCTGAATACAAATGTAACAGTGACTAATTAAGTGATTTAAACAAATCCAAAGTCACAAAGGCTCCAACAACAACAATTTACCGACGCAGATCAAAACCCATTACAAATGTGTTCAAATCACACACATAAGTTACACGAAACACTACAAAACTACTCTCAATACATTTACAGAACATTTTAAATAAGCTGTTTTTATGGGCTTATAAGAGTTGTATTATCCTGTGGGTCACAGAAGAAGCGAGTTGTTAGAATGCAACTCTGGCAAGTTTCTGTTTTTTCTAAAGCCCAGTTCACACTACACGTTTTTAGAATTGTCGGGCGAGTCTCAAAACGTGAGCGACCACACACTAACCGATTAAAAATCGCAGGTACAACGGGTTCGATGTAGAGTGTGAGGTTTCACTTAAGGACATTCCAATTCCAGATATAAAATCCCTTAAAAATTCTGCGCTACCGCACCTGAATTTAGAGTAAACAAACATGGACAACGACGTTGATCGGTAACTTTAGTTTGTGGACTTATTTTAACCCAAAAAAAGACGTAACCAAAAATCAAAGCTTTGGATTAAGAACTGGAACACCACAATATGGAGGTGTTTCCCCCCCCCTTCATAACAAATACTGTTTTTAATTTTTTCGGTTTTGTCGTTTAATTAACCGTTACCGTTTACTTATAATTTTTTGCTGTGTTGATGTTGTAGAATATATGCGTATACTGGGCCTTGTTTCAGAAAACCGAATGATTGAAACATCAGAGTAGCTTAAACTAGAAGAAAGCATGTCCTGCAAATTCGTTTTTAGAAAATCAGATGGCAGTTATCCTTTTTTTCCCCAACTGACCGCGAAAGGTTAACGTATTCCAGCTTCTTTAATTGAAACCCGCAAGGGGAGTTAATTGTACTTTTTCTGGCATCGCTCCTTAAGCTCTGCGCCTGTCACAGTTTTCTGCACTTATAATTTTTTTTCTATTAGCTCCTGTATTTAAAGCACATTTCATTCATCGTAGCATTGTAATTCACAAGTCACCACCGTAGAGCTAAGCTTTTGACTCTTCGGAGAGCCTGCCAGTACAAATTAATGTTTCAACGGTCCGCGGCCCGGGTGTTGGGGACCACTGCCCTAGAGGGCTCGGTACTATACAGGTAAAGGAAGAAACAAAAACTTCTCTTTTTCGGTTTATCTTGTTTCATAACTGAAATCATCTGTTGACATAAATAGGAATGCTTTCCTTTATTTTAGGATATGAAAAACGTCAATATTTTACACCTTACATTGTTTGTAAAGTTGTTTAATTGTACATGGGGTGAACTCTCTTGAACGCATTTACTCTTTGATCAGTCATCTGCTCTGCCATTGGCTGGTCTTTCCATATCACACAATGCGCCGCCTTTCAACTTCCTTTTTCCTTTCGGCCATTTTCCTCCCTCGTAGGTATGAGAAATTATCCTGTCCATATTTTCTAACAATCTGCCATAATCCTGCATATTCAAAGGGAATCGGTAATATTCTGTTGCAGAATAAAATAGTACGGATTTTCACCTTTATAATAATATAATTATTATCATATTTTTTTCCCGCTGAATTGCTGAAAACAACATGTTTAGCGAAGCTACTGGGTCAAGCTGTAGCTGTTAGCATTGCCCTTATAATTCAGCCTTTAATTCGTATACGTCAGACGGTAACCCTCGAAATAAACATTATATAGACCTAATGCGTTAAAAAGTGATTAGGACAAGTTACTGTGTGGTCACTGAGAATTGTAGAGGAATGGGGCTCTGCTTCAGTAGTTCAGTTTACGTGCTAGCCTGTAGCACTTAGCCTCGTTTATCGGCGTGCCGGTGTTACTGTGTGTTCATCTCTTGTTTTTCACGTTGTGTTGAAGGGAACTAGCCAACCATG
The DNA here is from genome assembly GCA_903066825.1 of Alfaro cultratus. Classification (NCBI taxonomy): domain Eukaryota; kingdom Metazoa; phylum Chordata; class Actinopteri; order Cyprinodontiformes; family Poeciliidae; genus Alfaro; species Alfaro cultratus. The sequence continues at coordinate 7,820 of CAEFZX010013361.1, read as the reverse complement.
GCCCCCAGCCGGAATGGAATGATCTTGAACCCCCATTTCCACAAGGACTGGCAGAAAAGAGTGCGTACCTGGTTCAACCAACCTGCCAGGAAGGTTCGCAGGTGAGAGCAGTGATATGAACACATGCTAATGGAGCATCCACTGATTAGTGGACAAGTAGCAAAAGCACAATCATTACGGTTTAGTAGCATGTAACCTAAAATATAATGCTCATGCAAATTTAATTTGAGATCCGAATCTTGCTTGGTTGTAACATCTTTGTTGAGAGAACTGCAGCTTTTGCCTTACATTTTTCAAAATGAAGATATTTTATCAGCTTGTTTAGTAGAAAAATCAAAATATGTGCTTGGGTGGTGCTGCTGTTCTCACATCAACTGTTTTAATTTTCCCGAGAATATTAAGACAGATTAAGGTTCTTATGTTTTGTCTTATTCACATAATGGAGAGGAGGAAAGACCAGAAACATATTTTATGGGCAAGAACATGAATATTTTAGAAAGTAACTGAGTTCTGATAGTAAACATTGTAAACATTTGTATTATCACGCAAAGCATGTACAACATCAATATTTTATGATTGCATCGTGGGTAGCAGCTATGTCCTGCTCTGTGTCTACACAGCAATGCATCGCTTTATTTGTTAAAGATAAGAAAAATGTTTTTATCCCCAGGCGAAAGGCTCGCCAGGCCAAAGCCCGCCGCATTGCTCCTCGTCCTGTTGCTGGACCACTGAGACCACAGGTTAGATGCCCAACTATTAGGTACCACACCAAGGTTCGTGCCGGACGTGGGTTCACCCTGGAGGAACTCAAGGTAATGCATTAAATGTACTCATGGTTGCCATGTTAATGCTGGTGATCTACTTTTCAAGAGTATTGGGTCACTGATTTCTCTTTATTTTGCATGCCTATAGTCCAACTTCATTGCAGTTTTTTAATACTCTTTTTGTAACTTATCCAGATGGAGTTTTTTTTTTTTTTTTTTTAAGAAATCCAATATAAGTACTAGATGATTTGGCACCAAACTGATATGGATCAAACTTTGCTTTGGAGTTATGAAGCCTAAATGTAATACCTGAGGTTTAAATTTATGTTTGTACGTAATAAAATAGAAAGGGAAGGATTATGGTCATATGGAAATTAGCTAACCTTGAATTTTTTTGTGGTATTTAACTATGCAAAGTTTTTCAGCGTAGAGAAATTTTTGGTCTTGAACATTAGTGCAATAAATGTAGTGTGATCATAAAAAGCCAACCATTATAAGCTGAAAATGTTCCCAGTCTTTGGTTGTTCTTTTTGGAGCTTGGACTGTAATCGTCCTGAAGCAGTGAGTTTCTCATGACTGAGTCAAAATGCAGCTTGCATCTGAAGTAAACCTTTGAGAAAACAAATCTTTGACTGTTTGAACGAAGCTGTTTAAGCAAAGCAGCAATATGCTGCACTCTCAAATTTCGTTATTCATGTGACAATGACAATAAAATTTTATCTTATCTCACTTCAGTTGCTTGTTTCAATAAATTGTGTAGAAACGTGAAAATGAAAATAAAGTTCAAGTTTAATTCAGCACTTCATACCCTTTATAATAATAGATAAGTGTTTTACGTAATGGAACAATCCATTTATCGTAGATATAAACAACCCAAATCGTCAATAGTTATGGTGGTCAGTATGAAATGTGTTCACATGCTGAGGCAGGATGTCCTGATTGTCTCATCTTCATATCCAGACTACTATTGTTTCTGTAGATGGGGAAAGAACAGACCAACCTCTCACTGTGAATCATTATTAATCGATGTTGGAATAAATAAAGTGCAGCTCAGGCATGATGTTGACAATTTACGGCATTTTTTCCCCATAGTTCTTTGACCACAGTTAAAAGAGCACTGTTTGCTCTTTGCTTCTTTCTTTTTTTTTTGCTAGAGGCAAATTAAAGGATGTTTGTGACTGGCATTTGTGATCAAATACATGAAGATTATTCGTGTTAACACATTCCTGCAGTCAGATGATGACACATCTCCGGAATCTCTGTATTTTCTTGATGAAAACGTTGAACCCTATTCTGATGGCTGCTAAAATGAAACCGCTTTATCTGAGCACTATTAGGATGACTTGCTTTAGATGTTGAGATTGTCAATGTGCTGTTTTTTTTCTGCAGGCTGCTGGAATCCACAAAAAGACAGCCCGCACCATCGGCATCGCTGTTGACCCCCGGCGCCGCAATAGATCCACAGAATCTCTCCAGGCCAATGTGCAGCGCCTGAAGGAGTATCGCTCCAAACTCATCCTGTTCCCCAGAAAGGCATCTGCACCTAAGAAGGGAGACAGCTCTGTAAGTGTCTGTTCCTGCTGAGTAAGCAAACCTGAGAAATAAAGATGGTTAAAGTTAACACACAGTATTGTTCAGTTTCCCCCATCACTGGCTTCCTATCTACTTAATAGGAAGCCTTGTAATTTGAGTACTTAAAAACTACTTACATCAATATGGTTTTGATCAATTAAGGTTGAATGTCTGATGGTGAGATGTATTGATTTTATATTTTTTATTTTCCCTTTCCAGGAGGAGGAACTGAAGATGGCCACTCAGCTCTCTGGCCCAGTTATGCCCATCAGAACTGTAAGTCACAATTCCTGCATAGATGATTCTAAGTTAAACCAGTTGTCATATTTTTTAAAGAAATTTTACGTGACTTGTCGTTCTCTGTAATAAGTTGCTGGTGATCTTATTCTAACTTTTTCATGGCAGCAGTCATTTGATGACAAATCTCTGGGATCTCTGTACTACTTTGATGAAACATTTGAACCCTTTTTCTGATGACTGCTTTGTTTTTTAAAACATTCTGGGATTCCAATCTTGTACATTGTGTGAAATATCTCACGTTCACACTTGTATTTCTTCAGGTCTACAAGAAGGAGAAGGCCCACGTTATCTCTGAGGATGAGAAAAACTTCAAGGCCTTTGCCAGCCTGCGTATGGCCAGAGCCAACGCTCGTCTCTTCGGTATTCGCGCCAAGAGGGCCAAAGAGGCAGCTGAGCAGGACGTGGAGAAGAAAAAGTGAAAATAGTCACTATGGAACTTTGCAAAATAAAGCCCTTAAAAAGAGCAATGTGAGATTGAGATTTTTTTTAAAGTGAGCTCTTATATGATTACCACAGAGAGCTCTGTAGTAATCACCAGGTTTGGTTTTATCTGCAGCATTTGACAGAGCTGTAGAAAACCTTTGATACAATTTAACAGATCTGAAAGGAATTAATATTGCTTCTGTGGAGCAAATGTATATCCATGAGAAGGTTTCATTGAGAATAACTCAAACACTTGGGAAGTTTCCTATTCATAAATTTTCACTTGAATTATGTAAGCATGGTGATTGAAATGTCAGTACCAGACTACCAGATAGGTGAGGTGTGAAAAAGATGAAATCTAATGGGTCAGTCTAGTGAAGTGGCATAAATTTGATTCAGTGTTTGTTTTTTCCAACAGTAGGGGGCACAATAAGACCTTAAAATTCGTCACAAATGTAAGCGTAATCTTAAATTGAACTAATTCTGTAAAGATGCTTATTTTGCCAAGTTTAAAGCATTTTTCATGTTCTTTCATTATTTAACGATGCATTGCCAGAACACAATTAGCATGTGGAGGCTGACTCTTTGGACTCATTTTTATTCGAACTGGTGAAAGAGAAAAAAATCTTAATTTAAATGCCAGAGCACCTCTGCCAATCTCGACATACTGTAATTGTTAAAGATTTGTGTAATATACCATATACTAATAGACAATGTAGAGATGAAATCAGGGGTGATCAGTTGCAAGAAAATCTCAATGCAACTTTGTTTCTATGCTGGGAGACAAAACAAAATTTTAAGTTGGCACAAACTAATGTACCAGCAGAAATTTCCAAACTATTAACATGAGTTGTGTGTATTTCTAAATGTGTGAAGTAATTTTGTTTTTAATGTGCTTGGATAAATCATGAAGTGATTGAGGTGCAAATATAGTCCTCCGCACAGGAGAGGTTACCTGAATTTAGACCTGCCTAGATCTTTTTCTCCAACGCATGTTCAGAGGATTTTATGTTTGCTTATTGTAAAGTCTAAACAGTCTGAACTGTTCTCTAAGTGATGTATGAAGATCAATATTTACTCAAATGTTTAACAAATTTTACTATATTCCCTCAATGTAGTGTGTTTACTACATTATAAATGCATAAAGAGTTGCCCATTTCACTAATTTCATTGGTAGCAGCTTTGAAATCAGCTGAAAGACTGACACTTGTGTTCGTTTTCAGCTAACTTCTTGAAAAGTGTTGCTCCAATGACAATGAATTTTAAAAAATATATTAGCATAATATTTATTGGACTGTTTGTTTTTTGAATGCTTTACATACAGAGCCGCTTATTTTCCCCTAAGGTATGTTTATGGGTCGAGCAACAGCTGTGTGGATGACCATGATAACCATGCCGTTCCCTTTTTGCAAACTCCTAACGGCTTTTGGTGGAGGCAGTGGAGTGGTGGTGTTGCTGTTGCTCATTAGAAACAGGAGGATGTTTATTATTGAAGGGAATATCAATGTAGAGACACCAAGATGAGACAGTCCTATATTTTCAGTGTTTGAAACAGAAGTCTATTGTCCAAGATGCTAATGTTTTCTCCCAGAGAATGGGGTTTATCAGGCACTGCCTCCAGAATTTGCCAGTGGAGAGGTCAGGACTAACTTCAGTCAAAGCCTTTAGACACTAGTGGGATTAAATTGAGTGTGCTGTTGGTGGCAGTGTGACAAACCAATGATGCCTGAGGACTGGAATGCAATCCGACAGCAGTGTTACCAATCTGGTGACCAGTATGAGGAGGAGGAGCCACGCCATCCTGATTGTATATGGTTCTCCCATGCTGTAGCCCCTGTTTGTAAAAGGAATATTAAATTGCCAATATTTCCTGTTTCTTCACATGTTATTAAACATATCAAGAAACTAACACGTTTCAATAAGAGTATAAGCTTTTCAATACCATAGATTTGTTAAGTATTTTATGGGCATAACACACACCATTTCAGGGGAAATAAACAGACTTGTCAACAAGATTAATTGACAAGAAACATTTTACAGCAAAGAAATAATTGACCAAACACTGAGTCTTGGTACACAAGCCAGTCAGATTCAGTTGATCAATATCAGCTTGCAAAAGGTTACTTTTCACATACATGTCCATCATGTTGATCCAACTTTATTAGTGAGAGAAACTTTAGACACAATAATCCTTGGTAGCAAAATCCTTCCAGTGTCCAAAAATACCTCCACTCAGGGGAGCAGCAGGTAGAGAACTGTCGATAATGGTGCACAGACACATAGGCAGAGAGAAAACTTGATGCCTGTGCCTTAGGCCATAGTCTCACGTCCTCCTATTAGGGTTTATTTCGCGTGCAGTTTGGTCAGCAGCACCAAGCTGCGCTGTGGATGCGACTGGGGAGAGGCGGCATGAATAGATAATCCATGTGTAAACGCCAGGGAACGTCCTGTGAGGTGCTGGACTGACAGCAGCAGCAGATGGTTGTTGTTTGGAGCTGTGGCGTAACAGGGCTCAGGTGCGCGCCCGAGAGCAGACGCTTCTTACCAAGTCTGAGAGCCCATGGAAAAAGAAGAGGCAGTGAGGTTGAAAACTGCCCAAGAGAGCAGAGACTAGATGATGTTTAAGCACAGAGAGTTTAAATCCAGGCACATAAATAGTTTTTTAAAGAAATCTTAGGCATGATATCAAGCTGTGAGGGAATTCTGAGAGAGATCTGTTTTGTTTTCACACAATGATCAACTCAACATATCAGATAAATATCAAGCAGAAAACTAAGAGTTTTCTCTTTCATGTTGGTGGAATGATTCAAATAACCTTGATGTCTTCTATGAGTGCCCCTTAAAGATTCTGCCACAATTTAAAAAATGTGTTTGCTTGAAGGACTTGTTAAGTTTATAGCATCTAAAATCAAACAACCATACAAATGACTTTGAATGTGTAAATACTTTCATTATGAAATGCAAATAATTATCTTAAATTTAATTATTAGAGCTTCTTTGTCCTGCTGCTTCTCAAACTCAGTGGTTTCTGTTTTGTCAGTTCACCAATGTTATGCAATATCTGGAAATGCATTCATCAATGTAATACATTTTGTGGGTGGACTAAGAAAAGGTTGAAGCTCAAACATTGTGTATGAACAGCACATTATGTAACATACGGTAGAGTTGAGGTGAATTGAAAAAATCTACAGTATGACTCAGACTCTCAAGGACTTTATCTTGTCATGGTAAGAAAGAAAATACAATCTTTGAGTCATTGGGGTGTTTAATGCGCTAAGCAACACAAATGATCTTTTCCATTTTCTGCAGTTATCTACAGTATATCTACCATCAAGCATTTAAGCAGCCAATTCCTCATTGTTGTTATTTATCAAATTAAAGCCAAAACTGAAAAATAAAAAATGCAACAAATTTTGCAGACCTAGTTTTATCTGGACAACTTCAACTGGTTGTTTTCTGTATGACTTTATCACTCACATCACTGTGGAGAAATTCAACAATGCTTCAGTTCATTGAGTTTATGCACTTTCAGTTGCACCAAACTCTATTAAGGTTTGATTTACAACACTTTACTCCGATTTAAGAATGGTTTTTAACTGGACTTTGCTTCTTCTGTTTTTCTAACAATTCTGTTGTAGAGTTTGGGATCCTTGACCTGTCGATGACCCAGTCTCAGATGCTAGAACGGTGGCTTCACATTTAAGTTAATTATTTATTTAGTGTACAAAGTAGATAATGGTCAGACGTAAGGAGTGTGTGGGAGCAAAGTGTCCCCGAATCATCATCCTTTCACCACCATGGTTAGGACTTGTAAGGAGTTGTTTTGTATTGGTATGTAGTATTTGGCTTTCACTAAACTCAGTGTTACAGTACAATATCTCTACATAGGTAGAAATATTGTACACCATACAATAATAACAATGTCCTTTGAATGATCTGTCCAACTGACATTGTTCCAGATGTCTTCCTTTTCATTCAGATGCAGATTTGCAAACAAAGTTTGTACTGTCATGTTTTTTAGAGAGAAGAGATCTTGCTTGTGGCAACACATTCACACAAGATGTACAGTACTTGTTCCAAAGGTACTATGATAAAGATTAATCATATTGTACAGTCTTATATCAGGGTGATTTTGCAGGGATCTTCACTCGCAGGAAAATTGGCATCTGTCACTCACATGCATGTCTCTCAAATTGCAGATTGATGGACTTCAAATTATTTGAAGGGTGTGTCCTGCCTCTCGTTTAATAACACGCAGAGTAACTCCACAGCCCCCTGAGACCCAGGAAGGCAAGTAGAAACAGCAAATGAATGGATACCTTTATGAGACTGACGGCCTGTAAGATTCTTTTCCTGGATTCAAGAGTCTAGGGACGAACTAATAGATTTCTGCTTGTGTTCGCCCTTGTAGGACGACAACAGTAGACGTTTTAGATCCAATGATGACATGTTGAACTCTAGCTCAACTTTCTGACACATGAGTTTCCTTTAATTGTTAAGATTGACAATGTTGTACACTTACATGCATATTTGTGCGATCATGGACCCAAATCTACACAATTTGTATTGAAATTAATGCCATCATTTCACAGACGCAGCTGTTTGTATATGCACTGGCTTTCCTGTTCGTGGTTTTAGCAGAACTTGTTGGTAGGCAGGTGGGCTACTGCAGCAAATTGAGTCATTATATATATATATATATATATATATATATATATATATATATATATATATATATATATATATATATATATAAAAAAA